>LGRX02028649.1:0-16522 GCA_001247695.2 Cymbomonas tetramitiformis
GTGAGAACCTGTATAATCCATCCACCAGAGCAGTGGCTCTAGCCTCGGCACTGCCGGGCGACAGATGAGAACCTGTATAATCCATCCACCAGAGCAGTGGCTCTGGCCTCGGCATAGCCAGGCGACAGGTGAGAACCTGTATAATCCATCCACCAGAGCAGTGGCTCTAGCCTCGGCATAGCCATGCGACAGGTGAGAACCTGTATAATCCATCCGACAGAGCAGTGGCTCTAGCCTCGGCATAGCCAGGCGACAGGTGAGAACCTGTATAATCCATCCACCAGAGCAGTGGCTCTAGCCTCGGCATAGCCAGGCGACAGGTGAGAACCTGTATAATCCATCCACCAGAGCAGTGGCTCTAGCCTCGGCATAGCCAGGCGACAGGTGAGAACCTGGATAATCCATCCACCAGAGCGGTGGCTCTAGCCTCGGCCATGCCAGGCGGCAGTTGGAGATCTGGATAAAAGCTCTGCGCATCCCGAGGAGGCGGTAGGGGTTTAAAACCTTTCCTCCGGGCCGGCATCCCGAGAACTGTCAGGTAATTGGCAAACCTATTGTCATCACCTGTAAGTGTACCGTGTTGGAAGGTTTGAAACCTTGAGCGTGGTAATGGATGTGAGATCTCGAGCCTTGGGGGAGCCTGGTAGTGCAGATGGCAGACCGGTGAGAGGCCGACCCTTGTGCTTAAGAGGTTGATCTCCTTATTGCGGTGTGTCTTGGGAAGTGTAATGTCATCCCAGACAACAGGCGGCTGAGACCTGTATAATCATCCTGAGCAACAGTAGAAGATCTGTATAAAAACTTTACTGGTCCGACGTGGTCAGCGTGGACGTGACCTTCCCTAAGGGGGGGGGGGGAGTTGTGCTAGGAGGCAAGCACAAGAGCAAGAAAAACGGCTAAGTACAAAACGCAAGAGTACTCAGTACGGAGTACAGTAGGACCGATCAGAATGATGTTGATGTGAGGTGCCTAGCCTGTTGTACGGAGTACTCAGTACAGTTGAGTTATGGAGAGAGTTCCTGAATGCATAAGAACTCTAAGTGTAACCAGTTTCGGGGATGAGAACTGAACTGAGAATTGTAACATAAAAAGAGCCGTAACTGCTGTATATAGTGTATTGAAAGCATGCACTTAAAAGCAAAAGCATAACTTGAAGGATTTACGAAACCGAAGTCCGATAGTTGACCAAACGTAATCATACCTCGTGCGGTCGTTTAATAGCTAGTAATAGTTAAGCCCGAAAGTGTAAAGAAGAGAAGAAACTAGAGTGGAGACTCCTACACGTTGGGATTCGCGCTTTGCTGCTGCTGCTGATTAAGTAAGTAAGTAAGTAAGTAAGTAAGTAAGTAAGTAAGTAAGTAATAGGTAAGTAAGTAAGTAAGTAAGTAAGTAAGGTAATAATTTGGTCCGGTTCCAAATCATAAGGAGCAGAGGTTAAATCGCGAGAACATGGCGGAAGGCATACAGTTGCGGTGTAAATGATAGAAATTCCATGACAAGCAGGTGATCTGATGAGTGCATATATTTAGTAAATACTGTACTGGATAAACTAAGATAAGTCATAAGACAGCGAAAGACGCCCCGTCTTACGGTTTTTCGGTTCACCTCGAGGTTACCTCCAGGTCTGGCGAAAAAGTTGTATTACGTTAGGCTCCAGGTCACGCCACGTCGTCCGCCCATGTGTCAGGGAATATTTCGCAGACCTCGAGATGAACCATCTCCATATCACCTCGAGGTTACCTCCAGGTTGAACCGAGGACCTGGAGGTGAATTCACCTCCATGTCTCTCTAGAAGAGGTTGAACTGATCACTGTCACGCGATCGTACTCTCCGGGGATCTGGACCGACCGTTTCAATGATGACACCAGACCTGGAGATGGAGGTGCCACCTCCAGCAGAAACCTTGAACATCTCATAAACATTCAAGTCGATCATACCCCAGATTTTCAGTTTCCTAGTTTATATGATTTTGGGCAACAATCCCCCCCAAAAACCGTTTTAGCCTTAAACTTAATGCATCCATAACAAGATATTCACTTTCCCAAAACATCTTTCGAACAAATAATCCTAAAGTTTGGGCGTCCCTCATATAGCATAACGGCGAGATTTTCCTGTCCCGTATGGTAACCTTTTAAATGTTTACGCATTGCCACAAGCTCGCTGTAACGTTCACAGCAGTTACAGAATCCTCCACAAATTCACTAATACACGGTTCACTCTCCATATGATGAGCAGTTTCGTCCAAAAGAGCCGAAAATTGCAACTGCTCTTGAATCCTAATATTCCTCCGATAGTCCTGAAATGTTCTCTTAGTAATTATCTTTTACGCTTTTCAGCATATCAATCACAAAAACTTATTTGTTGCAGGTAACCTAGCCAAAGGCAATTGAAGTACGGTTCTTCCAGCCATCCATCCTTCGGCTGTATGCAGTTCCATAGTGCAACTGCACACAAATGCTTGTGAGAATAGATTCTCCTACGAGCAGCAGGAAATCTAAGCTACATTTCCTTACATCGTTTTATTTTCAAACTACCAAAAATCAGTTTGTTCGACTGAGGTCCCACAAAGCGATCCGATGGTATACAATGGGAGTTAATCATCCTTCGGCTGCACGCCGATCCATCGTGCGTAATCCACCCACAGAAGACTTCCGAGGAAAGTGTTTCCTGTTCTTAGTACGAAGCTGCTCAAGCTCAACAGAGCGTTGTTGCCGTGCAGCAGGGGCTCCAGCATGCGCTGCTCGAACACACCAGCCATTAACTGGTAGCGCAAGTTGCTGGAGGTGGCCATATAACTACCATATGCAAGGCTCGTCTGCAATAACGGTGGCTCATTTGAATCTGCTTCCTTGGTCTGCTCCGCCGCAGCACCTGACACGGATTTCTTGATCATCCTGATCCCGTTTGTCAAGCCGGTGCCGACGAAGGACGAGAACAGCCCCACTCCCAGCAGCTTGGAACCGTTCACACCGACAGCTGCAGCGCGCTGCGCGATTGAAAAGTGCTCCCCTTTCAACAACACTTTCTGGAAAGCGTTATCTGGCAACTGGCACATGAACTTCTGCAGCCCTGTAACTTTGCACGGCCGAAGTGCAATAGTCGGTGCCGGTAACCACACAAGCATGAAGTCGGCGATGAGTGCCATGATCTGCTCACACCGTGCAAGGCGGAGGTCAGTTCGTCAGAAAATACGGGTGTTTTCTTCACTTAAAACACTTGTCCGAGGTGCCACCTCTCCTCCACACAGTCTTCGAGGCAGGTTTTGGAACACGAGTCCACATGGGTTCGCGCAAACGCAAGGTATGCTGGAAAGGCGGGCGACGGCTGAGCTACCGGGAGAGTAGTCGCCCAAAGTGTTCCCTCGAAAGGCGGGCGAAGGCTGATGCCCATAGTGTGCCTTCGAAAGGCGGACGACGGCTGAGATACCGGGAGCGCAGTCGCGCATAGTATGCCTTAGAAGGCAAAAATCGAAAACAAGTCCTGCTATCAAGAAAATAGGCAACTCCTGCTTATTCGCGTCTCCTTGTTCTTGACATACCGTATGCTGACTTCAGAGAGAACAGGAGGAAGGGAGAGTGGAGAAGGGAGAATGGACAGTGAGGCACTATTTGCTCGCACCATGGAGGAAGACAAAAAGCTAAGAACAATCGAACTGCGCCGTGCCAGTCACGGATACCACAGGGACTGGCTGCTAGGTGTATACGGCGCATAGGAGGATGTGCGGAAGTACTATAGGAGAGGTGCTACACAGCGGCGGTCCATCCGGGAAAACGAGGCACGGTGGAACGCGTTATAGGATGAAGAAGGAAGAAGGGAGGGCCGGACGATTTGCGGCGCAGGCAAAACGAAGAGCAAGTTGGGAGTATGGGACCCACCACGTCAGCAACAACGAAGTCAAACTCCTGCCAAAACTTTCCCCGACGCCGCTCAAGTTCTGCGGCGGTCTTCGTGCAGATTCCAACCCCAACTTCGATACCCACCTGGCCCCACAACACGCAAATCGCAGGAGTCAAACACAAGCAATCCGACGGTGGACACCTCACCTGGCGACACATTAAGACGAGATGGGCATAAGTTCTTAAAAGTTCGTGTAAGAGTACTCAAAAGGCGGGATTCTTGAGCTTCTTTGTTTTGCCGATGACATGAAGGCCGTGCAGTGGTACTTCAGGCTCGCGAACAACGAGAAAGGCAGACCCGCTTCAGGCTCGCGAACAACGAGACAGGCAAACCCGCTTCGAACAGGCTCGCGAGTAACGAAACTTGCAAACCCGCTTCAGGTTCGCGAACAACGAGACAGGCAACCTGCTTCAGGAACGTTATGTCATAAACGTTCCGGCATGGTCGCTGCTCAGATAAATAGCGCGAGGCTCAAGTTGACAGTGAAGGAAAGGGTACCGCAAATGTTTTGAACAGCATACCTTAGTCATGAAAAGCGGATCTGCAAGAAGCCTTTCCAGGAAACCATTGAATCGAAGGAAAAATTTCGACAGAAAAGCCTGTCGGGCAGTACACTTGCGTCAGAACAAGTGTTAATTTGCCAGAGCACTGAAGACGTTTGCCTTTCTCTCCGCATTGAGGGAAACGGAAGAGGAAACCAAATAGGATAAATCAAACGGGAAACAACTTGAGGCAGTCCGCAGGAAGCTTTTCGGCAATTGGAGGTACTGCTCTCACCTTCTCTAGCAGAAGATATTTTTTCAGAATATCGGCCGAAAGTGCGCCACTCGCCAAAGCGCTCGCGAGAAGCGGGGGCAGGCTTTCAGGTGTCCTCCTGCAAACACACATGATTGGCATGAGGATATAGTTCCGTTTGGAAGCGAAACTCGCCTCGACAGCTTCCGAGTTACTCGTAAGCTGAGCGAATTTCAACGTGCACCGCCCAGAAAAAGCTTCCTTTCAACGGCTCACCCTGAAGTTGATAACAGCGCTGCAATTTCAGCTGGAATAGGAAATCCGCCCCCAGCGCTCTCATCATCATCACCCCCGCCGCTGCCACCGCTGCCACCGCTGCCACCTGCGGGAGCATCGGAAACATGCTCAGCGTTTGCTGTCAAAAAGTGGTCTCGTCTAAAACATCTGATTCTGCAAGCGAAGAAAGCCATAGCGAAATTCTAGTAACCCAAACGCGATGCAACAAATTAAGCACTCAGGGCTTTCTTGTGGGAAGTCCAACAGGTTGTGGACTTCAGCCTACAACTAACTTGACCCCAACCAAGGCACACACACACACACACGAATGAATGAATTCAGTGTCCGGTGTGATACAGCAGATTAATCAGCTATCTTGCACGATTTCAACACTCTCTTCTCCTTCACGCTTCGTAAGATATCTCTCCTGCATTCTTCGCAAGAGTTTTCTCCAACACTCTTCGTGCATGCAGGAGTACAGGATAATTTGCAAGGCGAGGGTGAAGGCGGAAGGGACTCGTGGAGAAACGTATTGAGAGACGAAAGGACGACTTACCAGGGCCGCTGCCATCACCACGTTCTGTGAGCAGAGATTCAGACGGGATACTTTCTGAAGAACCGCTTGCATGAACTGCTGAAAGCCGTGCACCCGCGGTGGGGCATTCCTCTGAGATATTCGATGTGGAGCTCCACTGTGTTCGCGGAGGGCTTGACAATTGTCGCGAGCCGACGGTTTCAGACCTTCGCGAAGAGTTCAGAACACAGAGGACCTGGTTCTTGCTCTTAGAATTTAGACCTAGTCGCTGCTTTCCGCCGACTAAGCGTGATCCACCTTTGTTCGTCTGCTGCAGTTGCTGTGACGACCGAAGGGTAATCCTGGACTGGACGAAGCTATGCGCACTCATTCCAACGAATGCTTATCAACAGCCTACAAAGTGCCTGCAATATTTATTCCTGGAAAGTCCGTTTTGAATTGGCCTGTTTCGGGCTTCCGGTTCTTGTTCCGTGACTTTTGTTTGCTCGAAGAATGACTGATAATACCGATCGGCGGATTCCAAAAGTTGTGTAATTAGAGAGTTTGTTCAATCCAAGAATACGTGAGGTCACGCACGTTGTTTAAAACGATGTGAGAGGCCATGTCGGGATGTCGTGGCGATGGCGCTTGAATTGTGTGACATTTACATCTGTCCAGTCAACAGTGGGAGTCCTCTCACCTCTGCAATTCAAAGATTCTTAGATTGAAATCTGTCATATAAATTATGTATTTTCTAATCAACACTAATGTCATTATGGATAACGGATGGATCTTCGACGATCGAAACGGATCGATCTCCGACGATCGAAACGTAGAAACGTGAGTAGTGAATTGTGAATGTACGACGGATTGTCGGTTGGTCGCCCAACCGCCTATTAGCCAAGCAATCGTCACACAGCTGAACTGCACCAATTGTACTGTACACCTGGGATCCTGTGTCGCTGTGTGAGATATCTAGATGTATCTCTATGACTCATGACTCTATCGGAGAATCTTTCAATATTCTATTACACGTGGCGCTATGGGTAGTTCTGAAAAAGTGTTACAGGTTTACATCCGTCGATTACACAAGATCCTATCCAACGACGCGCACTTTTCTCAATTGAATCAACGTGGCACCTCACTTGGGAATTGGGACTGTTGAGGCTTGAGGCCTCACAGCGTTTTATTCGTTGAACCAGCTGCCTCGAATTTTGAACCATGAACTCACTACTGTGACACTCTATAGTTTGGCTATCATTGGCTATCATTGACTATGAGAAGTTCTACCTCGTGGAGACTCATCAGTCGAACGAAATACCTCGTGGAGACTCATAAGTCGAACGAAACGTGACCGAAGAGTTTGATTGGTGGTTTGGTCGTTTCGGTTTCAAAACCGATCGTAGACCAAAACGTGCACCAGAAAATTGTCTTACGTAAAGTAAAATGCCAGCGACACGTGTGCGACACGTCCGAGATTTAATAACGTAAAAGGTATGATAATCATGATGAACATTTCTCACGAGTGTGCATAAACTCTACCTGCATATATAAGGTATGCCTCGTACCATATAACATCCTGGTACAAATATAACTTTCACTTTTCACACCACCACCTTATTCAGGGTTTAGGGTTTTTATAGAGGTAGAGGGACGTCAATCGGAACCTTTTTTTTCAGAGACCACTATATATAGTGAATTTTATGGAATATACTCAATTTTTCCTCAATTGTAGAGCTTTGGACCGTTTATAACGCCCAAAAAACCGTTTATGAAAAACGATTTTCCTCTTCAAGATATTCATTCTAATGTGACATAGGGTATTTTAGGCGATGTCCATGAATCGGAACCACCACTGTTAAGCACCACTGTTAACAAGCTTTTTCCTCATGTTTCCTTTGAAAGTCGCTTAACATTGTTTTTTCTTCGGATACATGTGTTTGATATTGCCACGACGCCGCGATATATTATGAAACGTAAATAAATAGGGTATCCACGTGTTCGCAATCTCAAGAGGAAATTATATATGTATGTATAAATGCGAAAATATAACTATATCCCACCACAATTTTGCGTTTTCTGGAATTTATATGCTTTAAAACCACTATTTTGAGTGCTTAACACTGGCTTAACACTGTAGTTCCGATCCACGGACAGTTCCGATTGACGGCCATCTACCTCTAGTGCTTTTTCGGGAAGGGTTATTTACGCGCTGGAACTGGAACGAGGTTTCCGTCAAGACTGTGACTGCCCGTCCGTGACGAAACCACGAAATGGAAAACCACGAAATGGAAACCGTGGTTTAAACCAAGGTGTCATCACTGCGTTTCGCGGACACGATGGAAAGAATTTTCGATCGGACGCTTCGGTTCGGATTTTTGATCGTGAGACCCGAAATTTCGTGGTTGAGACCTCGGTTGAGTTTCGCTATGAAAATCTCGACCACGCGACGGTCGAGTTTTGTGGTTGAGTTCGATTTTTCATAGCGAAACTTGGTTAGCGAAGGAATATTTTGTACACGTCTGCGACAGCGTGTGAGCCGACGTGTCTGGTAACGTGAGACACTTTTTTACCTCGGTCGAGTTTCGCTATGAAAATCTCGACCACGGGGGGGGGCTTGGTCGAGACGATTTCGTGGTTGAGTTTCGCTATGAAATGTCGAGTTCGTCAGCCATCGTCATCCACATGCAGCAGATGTAGAATTGAAAAATTAATTTGGGAAATTCACCTCACCTCTTTTCGCGACGACACCGTCGCGTCACGGGGGGATGACCGAAATCGAAAAATCGAAAACTGAATTCGACATCTGCTGACATCGTGATGACATACCGTGGTTGAGACCGTGGTTGAGATCGTGGTCGAGTTTCGCTATGAAAAATCGAACTCACCCACGAAAAATCGAAATTTCGTGGTCGAGTTCAATTTTTCATAGCGAAACTCGACCACGATCTGAACGCTGACGGTACGCGGATATCCCCCCCCACGTAGGCAGAATATTCCGGGGATCTATAGCGAAACGTAGTTGAGAAATCTCGACCATGGTCGAGTTTCGCTATGATCGAGATTTCGTGGTTTAAACCATGAACTTCTCATAAAATAAACCTTTTCCCCATTCACTGCGGCTCGCGTGTCGTGCACCCGGGTCGCGGCACGAGCGGCTCCTGCGGTGAATGCCCCCGCAACCTGCCACAAGACCCTAGTTGGCGCCCTTCGAGCAGCCAAGCACGAGTTCACGTCGAAATATATGAAAGAAACTGCGGGCAAAGGCGTGCTTCGAGCACACGGCATGGCAAAAAGGCATAGGTCAGGTGTCCAAACCCGAGCCGGCGCGTCGCCAACCATGAATTCCCACAACCTGTCATACAGGCCCGTCGGGGAATTCACCGCTGCCAACGCCCACATGGGTCGAATTCACAAAGACACACACAATAAAAACTAAAGGGAAAAAATGCGTTCGGCTGCAATGCTGTCCAAAGGTTGCAGACAGGTGTTTGGACTCGAGCTGGCGCGCCGTCAGCCGTGAATTCCCACAACCTGTCACACAGGTCCGTTCGGGGAATTCAACGTTGCCACAGCCTGCGCAGGTCGAATTCACAAAGGTAAACATCATACAAGCTGTGGGGGGAAACATGGGTTCGGCTACAACCTCGTCAAACAGCAAAAGTCAGGTGTCACGGCTCGAGTTAGCGCGGCTACGGTTGTGCATTCCCAAACGCCGGTCACATACGCCGGTTTGAGCATATTCGGCAAGCAAGCCCTGCGAGGTTCGAATTCGCATAGCAAATGGTGCAAAATATGGCACAAAAAGGCCGTGCGCATCGTGCACACACGTGAATACTGCTGAGAGTGCCTGTAACGGTTCGCCGTCGCGGGTGTGAATTTATGATAAACGCAGCTTCGGGCTATCTCGCCGCTACGCGCTCAACGGGAAAAATGCCCCTCTGTGGGAATTCACGAGCGTGTTCAGAATTCGCGAACGTTTTCGGACAGCTGCGGATCTCCACCGCTGCGGAACGGCGACATGCGTGTCTATTGTTGTACCACGTAAAACATGCCAGGCGGCAACGCGCTTCTGCCGCGCCGGCTCGTGGGTTCGCAAAACGGGCGCGGGTCTAACTCGTACTCGCAGACTGTAGATTCAGGCTCAGATGGAAGCATGAAAAGCAGAAAGGCAAACGAGCAACACAGGGGGCAATTCACAAATAAAACAAACACCCCGGCACGACTTCGCACATACATCGGAGTGGCGTGCTGGCACTCTGGGGATCCGAACCAGACTCTTACAAACTGCTAGTGACAAAGCTCTCATGTGGATTCGAAGCATATGTATATATGCATATATCACATTTAATACTAGGCCACAAGAGGCAAATATCACTATCCCGCAGAATGGTTTTGAAAGGTTCGGATCTAACTTTTCGAAAGCAGGAGCTAGCTAAATACTCAAGCGAGCATAGTGGAAGTCCGTGAATGCCATTGTCGTTTCGGATGCCCTGTGACCATTGGTTCCCAGTGATAGCGGCGTTTGGTGTCAACGCGCGCTTGCGTTTGCCCTGTCATGCATCGCCGAGACGTCATGTGTGGTCATGTCGTGATGTCACTTCGCGTGATGTCGTGCTTGACGCTCTGCGGTGCTCGCGGATCGGCACGGGCTGGTCGCGGCGACGTCGATGTAGCGCTTGGCGAGGCGTCGTGCATGATTTATTATATCAGTTCGACTTTTTGCCGCTAGCGTGCTAACCTCCTTTTTAGGGTTTAGCACCTTTTGTGATAAAAATTTCAGTTGAGTTAATAAGATATACTAAAGGTATATTTTATTTTGCTCAACTTGCCCCTTTTCTTTTAAAAACCTGTAGTCCTATGGATCCTAGTGATCCGTATAGGGCAGTGAAGGCGACAAAGAGCGACTCCCAATCGCGCCGCCCCTTTTTGAGCACTTAACTGTGCTCAAGGGGGCGGATACTTACCGACCGACTACTGATTAACAGACTTCTTTTCTGATTGTTCGTTTGCAGAACTCCAGCAAAAACGCGACGCTTAAGGGTGAAAGGGATTGGCGTGCAGATATGGTTTCTTTCACGCAAGCTGCCTTGACTAAGGCGCAAGACGCGGCTGTGCTTTTAAAGCATTTCTGTTTCCTTTCGACACAAGGAAGGAGGCATCCAGCTATAGGCAAGCTCCAAGACGCGCTCACGGTGGTCATCAAAGGTAAGACCGTGAACGTGGAGAACTACCTTGCCTCCTTCACAAGAGAGCGTGAGCTTGAGGACTACGCGCTATGGGTCGCGGAGGTAAGATTCGCTCCCATTGTTTTTCAAAATTCTAAGGAAGGACAATTGCGCTAAAGCTCCTTACTTTCTCTTACCTTGTTTTGCTCTTTATTGTGAGCGAGTTAACATCAGTTACAGAATTGCAAAGAACGAAACTTCAATCTTCAAACATCACAACGGACTTTTTGGCTAAAGCGGAATTTCATACGTCAAAAACGGTTAAAGCTACGGAGAGTTTTAAATTGGAAGTGGAAATAAGAAAGTTTGTCTCGAGAATATGCGGAAAACACCTTCGCAAAGAGCATCGGAAGATTAAACCGTAGAATTACTTGGAGCAATAGCTTAAAAAGCAAATTCACGAACACAAAACGAGCATCGGACAAAGCAGCGAAACACACGACACAACAACGGAAGGAATTTGATAAGCATTTCTTTTCAGCTTGTTACAATTTAGAACACGCGAGAATTGCTTGTGCTAGGGACATTGGAGAAACACTCCGTAGAATTACACTGAACAATAGCTTTAAAAGAAAGCCCATTGAAAGTAAGCAAGCATTGGACGGAGCAACACAACACACGACACAAAAACCGAAGGGCAGTTCTGTTAAGCATCTTGTCTCAGTTTGCTTAATGGCTACTATCCCGAGATCCTTGTGGGAGGACCTAGAACGCTGTAGATCCTCCCACAAGGATCACTTTTCCAATAATTTATTTAGGCACCCCACGAGCTTTCTACAAGTCAACGCCAAGGAATACTTTCCACATGGGACCTATACTAAGTAGTATGGTGCGTGGTTCGACGAGAGTCCATCATATATGCTCCTAGCTAATACATTTATAGCATGCCCCAACCAAATTTTGAACTGCTGCGTTTTTTAAAGCTTCAAAAACGGGGTGTATCTTCCACATTTTTTTGCCAATCGTGTATCGATCCTTTGCCACTATATACATGATATATCTCAAGGTATGCAGGTATATTAATCATGTTTGGGTCAAAATACGACTTGGGTCATGTATATTGGACACATTACACGAACGCGGTCACATGGGTAAGATATACACACTCCTTAAGTATGGGGACAATTTCGCATTTTGGGCGTAAATCTTGGTCCATTTTAAGCTTTGAGGCTAGATCTTTGCCTTGGTGAGTACTTCAGTACTTTAATATGACTTCAAAGTCTCCTTGGGATTTTTTTTTGGGATTTTTTGAACGTTTAGAACTACCGCTAGAGGTTCTAGAATACGATTTTCAGACCCTGATTATGATGGAAATATTGAATTTCGACGGTACTACACCATGTCATGCGCATATGCGGCGATTAATACGGCTAGTATGATATTAAAGGGCTTACAAAATTAGTTTTGGTGATACCCTCGAGGGTTAACAACATACGCAGCAACCCGAGCTCGTGTAACAAGGCCTAGAGTTGTCGGTACCCTAGATCCTTGTGGGAGGATCTAGCATTTTAATTAAAATTCTGTGAAAGCACCCACCCAAACCACGCTAAGATTAAAGGTCAAACCATCGACATTTCAAGCAAACCAATGTTATAGATAATTCAAAAGGTTCATAAATATTGCCCCAAAGCATATGCCGGGCCAAGAAATACGACATACAACGTCGCCATGCCCATTTGCGCTAGATCCTTGTGGGAGGATCTGGATTAAGGATAGTAGCCATTAAGTCCAGAACGCGTGAAAGTCACTTGCGTTAGGCGCATCGTAGGAACACTCCGTAAAATTAACCCGAACAAGAGCGTCAAAAGTGAAACCACGGGGATTAAACAAGCATTGGATAAAGTAGCGCACTACAGAACGAAACAATCGAAGGGAATTGACAAGCATTCTTGGAAACTTCAAAGGGACGCGCGACGTTTTGAAATTGGAAGTAAAGATATAAGACAAATTCGACTCACAACTTCCATTGGAAAAGGGGGAAACTACTTGCGAACACCCGAAAGCAAAACCAGCAAAATTAGGAAGTGGGGGACGTTGAATTGGTATGAAGGACAGTTGCTGAGCATTGTGAGACCCGTTGCTACTAAAGGAATTAAGAGGGCGGAAGTTAGCGGTTTGTCACAGGTCTTTCTGGAGCGGATAAAGCTCACCGCTGAAGGGTTGAAAGGATTGGGCTACGAGGAAGGGCCTGAGGGGAAGATCACAAAGCCCTTGGGGCGAGGGGTGAGTCCAAATCCCAAACTATTAAAGGAATCCTTGCTACCTTAGAATTACTGCCGAGAATTAGGAGAACCCCGTTGGTTGCATTAAGGCATAGGGAAAGGGCCATCACACTTCAAAGAACCACAGAACCCCCCGCTTACAGCGGGAAAAAGGTGAAGGGTGAAGCAGGATCCAACATCAACGAGCAGCATATGTTGCTGACTGCCTCTTTTCTCATCGAGGACGACACCCTCCACCAGGCTTGGGAGCATCAAGTACCAAACTACAGGATCCGAACCTCGGGGAGGGTGCCCGCCCAGGTAAAGACAAAGCCCCTTTCTCCTACAACTGCCTTTTCAAAGAACAATACATCAGATAAACACACCACTTATTTTGAAACAAAGACACAGACACTTGAACAGGAAAGGGAAAAGGGCTTGTGTAAAATTGAAGTACTCAAAGTGGCTATTACCCTTCGGGTGGCTTAAGCCACCCTAACAGCGATTTAGGGTGGCTTAAGCCACCTTAACGTTTTCAATTATTGCGGGAGCTATCGGTACCGGAAACTAGATTTTTTTAGCTCAAAATGACGGCGACAATGTCTTCTTTTAGACACTATATGCACTATTCGGCGAGCCCAAGTTCCCGGTGAGCAATTTTGGGAAGTATCCAAGAGGGTGCAACATTTAGTGAATTTTGAGAGATTTTTCCGGTTTTTGCATACCCATGCTACTTCAACCGAGATTTTGAGGGTCAAGATGACCTCGGATCAAACTTTTGGCAACACACTGCAGAAAGAGCAGCTCGAGATCTTGACATCATAGGTCTCCAAATTTTGAAAAGCGCCTTCGAGGAAGCCCCCGTGAGCTAATTGGCTTAAGGTGGCTTAAGCCATCTTAAGGAAAATTGGGAAATACCCACCCTACTTCAACCGAGATTTTGAGGGTCAAGATGAACTCAGATCAAACTTTTGATAAGACACTGCAGAAAGAGCAGCTCAAGATCTTGACGACATGGGTCTCCAAATTTTGAAAGCACCGCCGAGGAAGCCCCAATGAGCCCTTCAAGTTAAGGTGTCTTAAGCCACCTTAAGCTGCGGGTAATAGGCAAAAGGAGACACAAATAAGCATAGTGCACAGAATATAGAGCAGGTACAGTCAGAACACAAAACGAAATACACCAAGCACAGAGTGTGGACAGCCCAAGCACAGAGCACTGAGCCAGAAACAAAAAACATAGAAAACACAAGTACACAACTCAGAGCACATAGCACAGAACATAGAGAACAAAGTATAGAGTACAAAGCACGGAGCACGGGCAGAGTAAAAACAGAGCACAGGATAACTGAGTTCGGACAGCCCGAATACTGAATAAAGATTGAGGGCACCCCGAGTGCAGAGCATAAAGCACAGAATATAGACCGCCCGAGTACAAAACACAATGCACAAGCAGCAGGCAGGCCGAGCATAAAACATAATGCAGTAAGCATAAAGCGGGGGCAACTTGAGCACAATGCACAGAGCACAGAGCACGGACAGGCCAGGCACAGAACATTGAGCTAAAAACACAATGTATAGGAAGGACAAGCATAAAGCAAATTAAGCAGAACACAGAACACAGAACACAAAGCAATAACTATAGAGCATATAGCATGGGCAGGGTGAGCATAAAATACAAAGCACAGAGCATAAAACCTGGGCAGAAAAAGCACAAAGCACACATGTCAGACACAACAGGCACAATGCATATAATACGGAACATAGGCGCAGTTTTAGCACAGAGCATAATGCACAAAGCATGGGCAGCCTGAGCACACAATATAATGCACTGCGTATAGAGCATATGAAAGCCGAGCACAGAAGACATGGCACTATAAACAGAACTAAGAGCCCTGAGCCCAGAGTCCAAAGCACGGAGCACGAGCAGGCTGAGCATAAAGCCCCGAGCACGGAGTCCGGCCAGCCCGAGCATAGTGTACAAAGCACGGAGTATAGGCAGTTTGAGCACAAAGCACAGAACAGTGAGCATACAGCTTGGTTTTTAGGGGATGGGCACACAAAGCATAAGGAAAGAGCAATGCAAGCACATAGCAAAAAGCACAAACCAAAAAGACCGGGAAGCCGGAGCACGGAACATAGAAAGTGGGAACATGGAACAAAGAACACAGAGCACCGTGTAAGGATAGCTCAAGCTCGAAATATAGTCCCTGCCATTTTAGAAAACGTTAGTATGTGCACTAACGGTGTGTTATCGTGCCTTAATTAACGGCATACTAACGCCGCGTACTTTTAGGAAGCGTACTAACAGCATACTAACGCGATGCGTGAGTACACAATGTGAGTTAGTATATGATAGAATGTGGGAGTTGGTGGACTCGTGGTGTGGTGCATAGTGGGTCATGGATGGGGTCCAGATTCACTTCAATGATGATTTGTTCTAAGGTGATTGGATGGTGAAATGGGCACTGGTTAAGGAAGTATGACCCGATTTGAAGAAGCTGATATTGGGGCTAAATTGCTTTGGGAATGTGCTACTGTACGTTAGCATGTCGTTAGCATGTTGTTAGTACACTATGACAATTACACGTTAGTATGTTAACGGCATACTAACTCCCAGTCTCCTTATGAGTATGGCGTGCCTGGTGGGGCAGCTGCGCGTCACGCGGCCCGAGACAGCGGCCATCTATCCGGCTGCCTCGTGGCGGTACGCTCGGCGCGCTCGCGGTGGTCATCGTGTGCCACCCGCGGCGCGCTCTCTTCCCCCCCCCAAAGAAAAGCGGTCCACGCCTGGACGCTTTCTTTCGGATCCAAGGGAAGGGCGCGGGCGAGCACCTCTCGTGCTCACCCTGTAGCGACACGAGCACAAGGGCGGCGCCCCTTGTCTGCGTGTGGCGAAGCGTCCCATCGCGGGGCGCCATCTCGCCCGGAGCGTCGGCCACATAGGCCTCAGCAGCGACCCTCACGTGGGTGCTGCGCTCCGCGCTCGTCGCCGGGGCACGCGTGTGCGGTGTGACGCTCCCAAGCCCGCTCATCTCCTCTCCGAAGAGCCTCGATGGCGCCCGGTCGCCGAGCACACGCTGCGCGCCACCCCTAGGCACCATGAGTATGGCGTGCCTGGTGGGGCAGCTGCGCGTCACGCGGCCCGAGACAGCGGCCATCTATCCGGCTGCCTCGTGGCGGTGCGCTCGGCGCGCTCGCGGTGGTCACAGTGTGCCACCCGCGGCGCGCCCTCTTCCCCCCCCAAAAGAAAAGCGGTCCACGCCTGGACGCTTTCTCCTGGCGCCGTGGGGAAGGGCGCGGGCGAGCACCTCTCGTGCTCACCCTGTAGCGACACGAGCACAAGGGCGGCGCCCTTGTTCTGCGTGTGGCGAAGCGTCCCATCGCTGGGCGCCATCTCGCCCGGAGCGTCGGCCACACAGGCCTCAGCAGCGACCCTCACGTGGGTGCTGCGCTCCGCGCTCGTCGCCGGGGCACGCGTGTGTGGTGTGACGCTCCCAGGCCCGCTCATCTCCTCTCCGAAGAGCCTCGATGGCGCCCGGTCGCCGTGCACACGCTGCGCGCCACCCCTAGGCACCATGAGTATGGCGTGCCTGGTGGGGCAGCTGCGCGTCACGCGGCCCGAGACAGCGGCCATCTATCCGGCTGCCTCGTGGCGGTGCGCTCGGCGCGCC
>LGRX02028650.1:0-23811 GCA_001247695.2 Cymbomonas tetramitiformis
GCAGGCGTCGAAGTCTTGGATTAACGGATCGGGGTCGAGCTTGGAGTCGAAGTAGATGGCACACAACTCCTCGTAGTTCCCAAGGGGTCGGAGAACTCGAGGAAGCAGCCTCTTCGTGACCTCAAGCAAAGAGTACGCAGCTCGCCGGCGAAGCAGGCGCTTGGAAGGCGAGGAGGTTGCCAACCTCTTGGGCGTGGACTACAACGTCATCTTCGACGGGGGCCGCGCAATGTTGGGCTCCGAAGTGGTCATCCTCCAGTCTTCGGTCACGGAGGAGAAGGTGGAGGTCGGCGTGATGGAGACGGGCGCCCTCAAGACGGTGCCCAGGGCGGAGCTGCAGCCGGTGACGAAAGCGGGCATTCCCATGAAGGGGAATTTCGTCACCGGGTTTTACGGGCCGAAGAGCGGCCTTATGGACACGGGCATCAAGCTGCAGGTCTTCGGGGGGGCGGACGTGCTGTACCCCGACAAGACATCGGGCCTGGTCTGCACGGGAATGCCCGTGCTCCTGAAAGAGGACTACGAAAACCTGCCCATGGCGCACGGTGGGGTGCTGCGCCTGGGGTATGTGCTGCGCACCAACGGCGGCCAGACGCAGGGCCTGGTGTTCCTGCAAAAAAGCTCGGGGTTTGAGGGGTGGGACTTCCAGGTGCCGCAGTTGCCATTGGGACGTGGATCGGAGGCACTGCTGGTGAGGGACGAGAAGTTCATGGCCCTTCACCCCCGCGGCAGCAGCAGCAGCAGCAGCAGCAGCAGAAGCTCCCAGGGACGTCAGATTGCCTTGACGCAGGCTGATCTGGAGAAGGAAAAGCGCAGCTTGATGGCGTTCCGGTACGCCTTTTCTCAGGCAATGGGCGTGATCATTCAGCGGACGCGGGATGCGGCCAAGATGACCGTGGCGCAGATCAGCCGCGAGGGGGCTGGCGGTGGGGGAAAAGGTGGGGCGCTGACCACCAAGACCCTGCAAAGGGGTATGGCCAGGGAGGTGATCACCTTCAAGTGGTCAGGCACCCAGGAAGACGGATGCAACTTCCCGAAGCCTGAGGAGCAGAAGGCCAAGAGCGCGCAGAAGACAAGGGCGAAGAGCGTGAGCGGCCACAAGCGGCAGCGGGAGGAGAAGGTCGCGGCGGAGGAGGATAAGGCGAAGCAGGCGAAATTGTTGGAGGATGCGGAGAAGATCAAGTACGCCGAGAAGCTCCGCCTGATCGAGCTGAAGGCGAAGCATGCGGAGGAGAAGGCGCGGAGTTTTGAGAGGGCGATCGGGGGAGCCACTCCAGCTCGGGGGGCCACGGAGGAGCAGGTGAAGCAGGCCGTGCTCTTGAAGGAGAAGGAGCTCCGGGCGGAGTTGGCGGAGGCCGAGCGGCAAAAGGAGGCGAAGGTGTGCGAGGAGCTTCGCCGTCAGTTGGAGCAGCAGCGGAAGGAGCGGCTCCAACTGACGGCCGAGTCCGCGGAGGAGCGAGGCCGGCGGATGGCGGTTGAGCATTTCACCGCGCTGCTGGGGGAGAAGGACGAGAGACACACGTCCGACCTCAAGCACGCGTTCGCCTGCAACGCCGACCTGGCGAAGGAACAGTTGAGCAGACAGGGCGCCCATATGGCGCTCATGTTCAACATGTATTCGCAGTTCACCAGCCTGGCGGCCGGTCGGTCGGGCCAAGGGGAGAACTCCGCCGCCCACGAAGGTATGGTGGCGTGTACCCAGCACCTGCTGAGCAACACGGAGCAGGGAGGCCAAAAAGGGAAGCTCAAGGAGCTCATGGCTCCCCCGGCGGTCCCCGGAAAAAGGACCCCGGAAAAACCACCGCAGAAAAAGATGCGCGCAGACGAGGTCCGCGCATTTTTATCCGCTTGCCAGAAGGCTGCAAAACAACTCGCAGCCGATCTGAAGAGCGAGAACGCCGATACGGTGGCGGCTGCGGAGATCGAGCTCAACATCCACAAGGAGATCGTCTCGGGGGGTGTTGATCCCGAAGAAGGCGAGGAGGGCAAGTCCGAGAAGATCCTCGAGCTTTTCCACTCGATGGCGGAGAAGTAGTTGCTATTTAGTTTTGCTATTGTTTACTACTTGACAGTACACTTCAAAATAAGTGCATCCCACAAGCTTTTGTTGCTGACTTGTTTGCCACAAGCATCCGTTCTTGACTTGTTTCCCATGCATGCACAGCTCATGATCATGTTTAGTATCATTTCATAAGCATATAACAAACTATAACTCAAACCACTCCGAACTTGCTATCTGTTTCGCACGATCACGGGTTAGTCGGGTACATACGTAAGGAAACCCTATCCAATTCAAGCGACACACGGCCGTACGGGGCACCCGGCGATGAACCAACGACATTCCGGTCACTCATGATCATGTTTAGTATCATTTCATAAGCATATAACAAACTATAACTCAAACCACTCCGAACTTGCTATCTGTTTCGCACTATCACGGGTTGGTCGGGTACATACGTAAGGAAACCCTATCCAATTCAAGCGACACACGGCCGTACGGGGCACCCGGCGATGAACCAACGACATTCCGGTCACTCATGATCATTTTGGAAGCATTTCATAAGCATATAACAAACTATAACTCAAACCACTCCGACCTTGCTATCTGTTTCGCACTATCACGGGTTAGTCGGGTACATACGTAAGGAAACCCTATCCAATTCAAGCGACACACGGCCGTACGGGGCACCCGGCGATGAACCAACGACATTCCGGTCACTCATGATCATTTTGGAAGCATTTCATAAGCATATAACAATCATTTTGGAAGCATTTCATAAGCATATAACAAACTATAACTCAAACCACTCCGAACTTGCTATCTGTTTCGCACTATCACGGGTTAGTCGGGCACATACGTAAGGAAACCCTATCCAATTCAAGCGACACACGGCCGTACGGGGCACCCGGCGATGAACCAACGACATTCCGGTCACTCATGATCATTTTGGAAGCATTTCAAACCAAAAACCAAAAAAAATAAAATTGGAAGGAGTGGCGTCTTCCAATTTCGAGCGATCGTCGTTGAGAGCGACGAGATTGTGTCCGCGTTCCAGGCCGCATTCGACGCCCAGGACGACGCCACCTTCGCTCGACTTTGTGGACAACATGATCAACCTGTTGTTCGTCACGACGAAGAGCCCTTCACCTTCGCGGACGACATCAACATTGGCCTTCGGGCACAGTACGCAGGCTTAAAGCCTTCTCCGCCATCTCTCCTTGCTACCCGCGTGCACGAGGCGCGCACGGCTCTCCGTGAGCTGAAGCAGGTAGCCGGTGGTGCTGAGTCGGCCCCGCAGCATTTTCCCATGGTTCATTTCGGCACGGCCCCGCCCGCCGTAATCGACGAGAGCATCGCGGAGCCCGAGCCGCAATTGACGATCGACAACGACGAGAACGCGCTAATCTTCCCGAAGCAGTTCGTCGACAACGAAACCCCCTTCGAGCAGTCCTTTATGGACGGCATGTCTGTGAAATTGGGCTTCTTCGAGCCCGAGCCACAGGTTTCAATTCAGTCCTTCAGCCCCCTGCCTCCGTACATTTCTTCCACGCATGATTCAGCTAGCGTGGCTGACTCGGAGTCTGGCGACGAGGAATTGCATGTGGACACACCGCCACCCGCTCCACGGGTTGGTGGTGTCCGGGCACCGTCAATTGGCAGTCTCCTCACGGCAGCGGCACTGCCGGCTCTGTTCATGTGTGTGAGCATGGCTTTGCTCGACACCGTCACCGCCTCTGCACTTTGTGGCGTGGAGATTGCTCCACGGGCGGTGGTGTCCGGGCAGTACTTCAATTATCAGAATTGCGCAATGGACTTCTTCCGTGACTCCGCCGTTCTGGACTCTGGACCCGCTGACCCCGACGACAACTTCAATCTGGACTCTGGTTCTTTCGACTTTGGCACTTTTGACTTCTTCAATCTGGACTTTGAGATTGACAACGGCAACTTCTACAGTGAACTCTGCTTTGTGGACCACTTTCAAAGTGGCTAGAGTTGCTCTGTGACTGCTAGTAGCCCTGCTAGATCAGCTTCAAGGCCAAATGCCTCCCTGTGTGCACGGCTAGCTAGAGATTTGGGACCGCCCTGGCCAAGAGCACAGGCCCCCTCTAGAATTGTTTCCACCGCTTGAGATGGTGTGTTTTCTAACTGCAACAACCCTGTTCCACCCTAACTCTTCCTCCGTAATAGTCCAGGGTGGTGTGCTGGATGTGACACACCGTGTGTCACTTCCTGTTATCTGTACTAGTACTCCGTACAGTACGGGTGTCACAGGTTTAGGGTTTCCGGCATAAAGCCGAGACTATCTTATGTTTATTCTGACTTATGCAAACACCGAACGTGAAAGCATTCTGACTGTAACCCGATATATACCCGTAGCTATATATCTCACAAGTAGTACAGTACAATAGTACAGTCTTGCTTCACTGTCTGGGTTTCCGAGAGCATAAAGCCTCGGCCAGACACTGTTTATGTGATTATCAGTTTGATGCTCAGCGAGCTTAGCCGGACAGCGGATCTGTCTTTCTCGCACAACCTACAAATTGATCAACGACTCTTTGCTTAAACCATTATTGACAATACAAACCACAACAACTCTATCCAGATAAACATGTCCGCACCTATCAAGTTCGAAAAAACATGGTTTGCAACCATTAAAGCCAGGTCCGAAAATGGAGAGGACCTCACCCAGGATCATTTGAGGGTGATGCGGGCATACCTTGAGAGTAAGGTCAAGGCTCTCTCCAGAACCAAGGAGAAGTACAAAGTGCCATCCATTTTCAGCAAATGCTATTCCTGAATTCTTAATAACTAAATTGACATGCAATTACCAACCATACATTAAGCTCATATGCACTCATATTTCTTCTATTTGGCTCAAATGAGTGTGTGTGCTAGGAATTGATATGTTCCCTTGGATAAGAGATTTATATGTTGATTTGTATGCTGATTTGAGATTGATTTTCCCCCACCTGTACGTTCACGTACCCCCTATTGGGGAAAAATCTTTAGATTGTCCCCCTCTTTGAAAAAGTCCGTTTTATGACGTGACAAATTTGTGTATAAATTTTTAGGAGTTTGATATAAATTTTTAGAGGTTTGATTTCGTAGAAACCAGCTATTACAGAACGAACACTGCTTTGCGTGACGCTCTTTTGCGTCACGCTTTTTGCGTCACGTATAGTGTAGTAGTTTACAGCCTAGCTTTGGGAGACGTATAGTGTAGTAGTTTATAGCCTAGCTTTGCGTGACGCTCTTTTGCGTGACGCTCTTTTGCGTGACGCTCTTTTGCGTGACGCTGGTGGATGAAATCAATTTGCGTCGTTGAGATGAAAGCTGCAAACAAAATTGCAATCGCAGATATGTTTGTATATATATTTACATATATTCATAAATATATCGACAGAATGTCGATGTCGTCTGAATAATTAATATTATAAAATATAAAATATAAAATATAAAATATGAGTTAAACCGAATAAAATATGAATTAAACCTTTGTTCGAACCCTTGACTGTCGATCGGCGACCATCGATCTGACGAAGATAATTTTTTTTGGCGAGGATCGAGGGGGGGATCAGTGTTAATACTTTAAATCGACGGCCACCGGTAGCTAAGCCCTTAACATTTTTGTGTATAAATTTCTAGAGGTTTGATTTCGTAGAAACCAGCTATTAGGGAGGGTGGGGGGACGGAGCCCCCACACTGGGCGAAGTCTAATTTTTTTTGTAGTAATAGGCGGATGTGGGGACACGGAGCCCCCCAGCGGGCGAAAGAATCCAATTTTTTGTAGTAATAGGCGGATGTGGGGACACGGAGCCCCCCACAAGGCGAAGTTTTAAAAATTCCGGGAAAATGGGGGTTGTGGGGGCAAATCCTCCCTCTTGGGCGAAGTCTTGAAAATAGTTTGTAGTAAGGGGGGGTGTGGTGGGGCGGAGCTCCCCCACTTGGCGATATCTATAAAAAAAAACAGTCGAGGCCTCCCAAGCCTTGTAGTAATGGTATAGTGTAGGGGGATGGTGCCCCCCCAGTTGACGAAGTGTGATGTATAAATTTGAGAAGTTATTTAGATTAATAATTGGAGAAATCAATTTGCATTCTTCAATTTGTCATTTCTTATCGCACTCTTAACGGTCACTTAATATGGGGCATCCATACGCTCCAGAGGGTTTAAATATGCCGTATGCGTGCTCATCATCGTGCCTTAATCTATGGTACCGTCAAAAAGATACACTTTCTTTGGTGAGTGGAAAAATAACATCAAATACTTCATCTGGAGACAATACGATAAACATCGACAAGACTCTTCTAGGACAAGATATGCCCAGTGATGACGAGGTGAATTCACAATTTCATTTATCTAAATGTGGTCTCCTTGCTACTTCTTCCACTTTGGTTTGAGAATCACCTGCATGTAGGGTCTTTAACCAATAGGTGTGATGAGAGTCACAATTTGTTAACTTATTTTGGATCTATGTTGCATGTTAACCAACCAACCACTTACTTAACGATACCTTGTTCTTTCACACTTAACGATACCTTGTTCTCTTTCACACTTAACGATACCTTGTTCTGTCACACAGAAGCTGCACCTGCCAATTCACGAGAAATATCCCAAGCGCCATATTTTCTGTCGACCATTGAAAAAAGAGGCTAATGCAGCTGAGAAGAACAAGAAACGCAGGGAGGCGCCCGGAAGCGTGAAAGAACCCGAAGTGTCATATAAGGCACCAAAAACCTTATCCAGAACTCTAAAGCAAGATATTGGCATTGGGCCATGGAGGTAATCTCTATTTCCTAGCTCAAATTCCTTTCCTTAATATCTTATTTCATTTATGGAAGAAACTGGCTATGCAATAGTGAATGCCTAGAACTAGTGCAATGTGTAGAACTGAAAACCTGAAAAGAGACAAGATTTCTACTGACTAAGAGACAAGATTTCTACTGACTGGCAAAATTGAGGTTGACATGAAATTATGTTAAAGATGGCGAATAAATTCCAAGAACTGGCTTGGAGCTGATAAAGGCTTAACTGCTGGTAAAGGCTTAACTGTAACCGGTTAACCATAGTATGTCACAACTATAGACACGCCCAACCCTGGGGCCGGGGGGGGCTCCCTCGCAGCCCCGACAAAGGCCTTCCCTCCCCTTTGCGCTCTCAGCTCCGCCACTTCCCTGCCACCTCCCAGCCAGTCATTCCCACGCCCGCGCCAGTTGTCACCATTTTCCCCCACTCCGCAACATCGCTTTTCCCCAATTTCACGCTCAGATACCACAATTTATACCAGCCACACCGCCGCCCCAATTTCACGCTCAGATACCACAAGCATTTATACCAGCCAAACCACCGCCCCAATTTCACGCTCAGATACCACCAGCACATTTATGCACCAGCCACACCGCCGCCCCAATTTCACGCTCGGATACCACAAGCATTTATACCGGCCAAACCACCGCCCCAATTTCACGCTCGGATACCACCGACATTTATACCGACCACACCACCGTCCCAACTTCACGCTCAGATACCACCAGCATTTATAACCAGCCACACCACCGCCCCAATTTCACGCTCAGATACCACCAGCAACCCACGTCAGCCCAATGTAAATCTTGCTTCAGCAAACCACCAGGAAAGCAGATGCCAGCACCTACGTCCAAGGGCGAGCCTTCCTGACTGCCACCTTTACAGGAGTAAACCTCACAGTCACATCCCCTTTCGCGAGTCGAAACTCCGTGAAACCCGCGATCAGTACGGCGCCCCCCAGACTACCCCTTCCTCATAATCAGTTATTTGCATAATGACGCTGGTCACGCATCTCAGTTATACCCAAAACACGCCAACGCAGTACAGTACGATGCGTCACGACAACAGCACCATCGCACAGCAGCCACGGGCGCCACCCATGGCGTATCAGCCGTTACATCTACCCAAGACACCCCAGTCAGTTATTCAGCAGCACGACAGCCACGTCACCACGTACGACACCAACGCCAAACTCGAGCTACATTCGCCCTGACCCATTTCCTGTTCTACAAAATGCTTTCTCTCTGAACTGCCCCTGCTCGCACAACCGGGGCAACAGTCCGCCGGGCGTGGCGCGGCTCCCGCCGGGCCTGGCTGAGCCCATCTACGGCCTCGTGAAGATCAAGGAACATCACAGGCACCACAGCGCCTCGTCCGCGCCACGTGGACGAAATCTCCTACTCGCCGCACCGGATCACCGCTGGCACCTGCAACACCGACGGGTACAGACGCGAAGCACTGCACCGCGCCCCAAGCGCAGACGTTCACGGCAACTCGACATGGACGCACCACATGTGACACCACGTCACAACAGCAGCCATCATCAGAATGTAGTAGCTCAAGAGTCACCAACGGGATGTAGCATTTGGCGACAGTTCAAATGAGGAAGCAGATCGCTGATTGGAGAAGGCGAAACATCGCGAACCGAGAAGTCACAAAACGCCTAGCTGCAGCTGTAGGAAAGGAGCTTTTAAGGAGAATAGAGAGGATTTCAAAACATTCTGCAGATAACACTGAACCTTTCAAAATCATCTTGGCCTTGCGTAAATTTGTATCGAATATTTATATTTCCTCGCTGAATCTACAGCGACTCTGCAAATTCCCACGCACTAAGCGCCTGTTTGAATCAGCCAGGGACAGTTAGTCTGATACGCGCTCCTCACGTAGCGCATAGCCTGAATTCAGTACCCCCGAACCCGCAACCCCTCTCGCGCGACCACACCGGCTAGGCGTAGATCCCCACTCGCATAACGGAAGGCGAATTCGCAGCGCTAGAGGCCACAGCTCCACGCAGTTGAGGTAAGCCCGAGACGCCGTGTGCTGAGCGTACGCTTTTCGGGCTTTCTTGCAAAGAACGGACAGTCGTGCAGGGACCCGATATGCACCTAAGAAGTCTGGAGCACCTCTGAATTCACCGCACGACAACAAAACAGGCGCGCGAAAAGTGTACCCTGAATTCATGCTTGTGTGCGTGCGTTTGCGGTATGTGTGCGGGCCGCAGCTCAGCTTTAGCTCCACTCACTAACGCCGTTGCTGCTGCCTTCTACGTGTTCGTACGAAGGCATCGTCTTCGTCGTTTACGACTACTTTTCTTTACCAAGTTCCTAAGGGAATTCTCAGGTGAGGCGCGATAGTTCGCACTCCCGTGAATTCCCACCCTAGGAGTGTTGAGAAGGTGCACGGCGACGCCGAGACGGCCAGCGGCTTTCCGCTTCAAAAACTTGAATTCAGCTCAAACTTGGAAATTCAGCACGCTCGGCTAAGCTCGGCCGCTTCTGACGACGTCACCGCTCAACACTCCTGACGACTTTTCAAACTCCCGAGAGTCAACGGCTCCTTTGCTCGGACCCCGCTGCGACCGTTGTCAAGTGTGCATTCACGCGCGCTCCGGCTGTATGAACGCAGAGTGGATTCACCACACTCCCTCGCTGCTTGGACACCATGAATTCCGAAACTTTACCCGACTGTGTTCTTTCGCTGTTGTGGCCTGAGCCGACCCCACGAATTCAGCGCCGACTGCCGCCACCTTCTCTGGGCATCCCCACTCGGGCTGGTTGGCCCAACGCAGGGGCTTAATCCAACCTTTTCAACCAGCCCGAGCGAGTTGCGAGTTTGGTATCTGCTGACAGCTGGACCTTGGTATCCCTTTTGGAGTCGGGCACAGCAGCCCGTTTGTCCGACGTTGCGTGGTTCTCGAGCTGGAGTTGCCCCTTTTTGCCTTCCCCTTTAGGGCTCCGCTCTGACCCGGCACCTTTTCGTCAGGTTGCCTGTCAAGACCCTTGGGGATGCTCAACTGTCCCGTGCACTTTTGACACTCCCAGAAGGGGGCCTTTTTTTTCACAACTTTGCCCTGTTTCCTGAACCTTTCACCTTCCATTGATTTTGAAACACCTCTCTGAGCTATCTGCAGAATCCCACCCCGTCACCGGCACGGGTCAGCTCTGACGTTCAAGTTGGGAATTCCCGCCGCGCGCCGCGTCTGAGTTGCATGACCCACCAGCACCGCATCAACGAGCTGTTTGGTCGCACGCTCTGCCGGCGAAGCCCCGCGCCCTGCTTGAATGCCTGCGTCATTTGCCTGACCCCTGTCCCCACGTGGCAGCGCTGCGCGTCTCACGCCCTCCGGTGCCCCTGCTTGAAGGGACGGCGCATTTGCCACTCGCGCTGCCTGTCCACGTGGCTGACACACAATAGCTCGTGCCCACTCTGCCGACGGCCCCCGCGACTCCGCCAGACGCTCATTTCGGAGCACTTCGCCCTTCACCCCGTGACTTGGGCCGTTCAGGACTTTTGACACCCCGGTGGCAGCATTTGACGCGCAGCATCAGCAGAGCCGTTCGCGCCTCGCCCGTTTGGCGCGTCGCCTGAAATGCTCGATTCGCTGCAATGCGCCTGGCGCCTGAAACACGCGTGTCACCCAAAACGCTCGACTCGCCTAAATGCGCGCATCGCCTGAAATGTGCGCATCGCCTGAAAGGTGCGCATCGCCTGAAACGCGCGCATCGCCTGAAATGTGCGCCTCACCTGAAATGCGCGCATCGCCCGAAATGTGCGCATCGCATGAAACATGCGCGTCGCCGGAAACATGTTTTGACACCCCTGTGGCAGCAGCGACGCGCAGCATCAGCAGAGCCGTGCGCGCCGGGCCTCACAACTCTCTCCGCTTCCTCCTCCCATGCCGGCCTCGTGCAGTGGCCAGCAGCGCATACCACGTCCAGTGGGGCGCAACCACTCCTGAAGATTTCAGGCTGCGACCGCGTGCAGTGGTCAGATCGCGTGCAGTGGTCAGAACAGCCTTCCTCTTCCCATGCCGGCCTCGTGCAGTGGCCAGCAGCGCATACCACGTGCAGTGGAGCGCAACCACTCCTGAAGATTTCAGGCTACGACCGCGTGCAGTGGTCAGATCGCGTGCAGTGGTCAGAACAGCCTTCCTCTTCCCATGCCGGCCTCGTGCAGTGGCCAGCAGCGCATACCACGTGCAGTGGAGCGCAACCACTCCTGAAGATTTCAGGCTACGACCGCGTGCAGTGGTCAGATCGCGTGCAGTGGTCAGAACAGCCTTCCTCTTCCCATGCCGGCCTCGTGCAGTGGCCAGCAGCGCATACCACGTGCAGTGGAGCGCAACCACTCCTGAAGATTTCAGGCTACGACCGCGTGCAGTGGTCAGATCGCGTGCAGTGGTCAGAACAGCCTTCCTCTTCCCATGCAGGCCTCGTGCAGTGGCCAGCAGCGCATACCACGTGCAGTGGAGCGCAACCACTCCTGAAGATTTCAGGCTTTGACCGCGTGCAGTGGTCAGATCACGTGCAGTGGTCAGCAACAGCGTGCCACGTCCAGTGGAACGCAACCACTCCTGAACATTTCAGGATCTTAAGCGATGACGGCAGCTTACCCTTGCAACCGCGTGACAAGTGGGACTGCCGTTCCCCACACCCCCTGCTTAAGGGGTGAGGTTTGCGTGTGCAGGCGTCAAACCATCACCATGTCCTCCAAACCAAAATCACTACCAGTCGTCACCAAGACCAACATGTCCGACGGCGATTTCACCGGTCTGGCCCACGAGCTCAGTGCCTTCGTCAGCAACCTCGTGTTCGAAAAGAACGCGAACCGCGACGATGAGCTCACGCGCGCCGAGATCAACAAACTTAAGGGCAAGCTGTTCGGCTCCCTGCCCGCAATCTTCAACAGCACGGAGGCCGCCACCCGCGTCATCAGTCGGTTCGTACTGACGCCAAACAGCGAAAGCAAGACGCTGCCTCAGCTGATTATGGAGGAGACCGAATCGTACCCGCCGCAGACTGGATATATGTGCGAGCCCATTACGTTTCCCCGAGAAGACCACTTCCAGGTGCTGACCGGCCAGGACATCGACTGGGACGCCGCATGGCGCGTTCTCTTCTTCCTGCTGAGGCTGAAGTGCGCCGATCTGTCAGCCGAGGCCGCCCAGGACGAGATCAAAAATTTGAAGATGTTGGCTGGCGAGGACCCGAACGCCCTCAGGGACCGCCTGGTGGGGCTCGTGGAGCGAGTCAACTTGCCCCACGATTCCACTTCTAAGGTGATCAGCCTGCAGACGGCCGGCCTGTTTATGCTTCAAGCCCTGCCCGAGCACCTCGCAGGCATCGTCCGAGAGCGGTTCAGCAAGTCCATGAACGTGACCGACGAGCACACGCTCACCGAAGTGACCGACGTAGCACAAGACGTGCACAACAAGCTGAAGAGTATGGAAACGAAGATCATGAAGGCGAACCTCGAGCAGGAGAACCTGATCCAGTACGTGGGGGCCTACGCGGAGGGACCCACCAAGTCCACCTTGGCCAGCATGTTGATCACCGGCCAGCACAAGCACAACTTCGGAGTGCCGACGCCGCCGCTGATCCCACCGCGCACCTCCACCACCAGGAGCGACGGCGCTCGCCCACGCTTGCCAGCCCCGCGTCCCGCAGGCAGCAAATTCGACCCCTCCAGCCTCAACCCCGCTGGGCGGAAGCTCCTTGGTCAGCTCACGCTCCCGGCTCCAGCATCCTCCTTCAGCACGGAGCCCGCAGCAGCCACGACCCGCACGGTGACCGGCGTGTGCAGCGAGAACCTCGGGGGTCCCACCGACAACGACTGCACATTCTGCCACCGACCCTTGAACCTTTTTCATCACGAACACCTGCCATGCCACATAAGCGGCAAAACCACCTTGTACGACTCCTGGGTCAACCAGGGTAAGATGCCCTCGGTCTTGCGACACCTGATGAACCAGCTGATCGTAAACTACGACCGCGTCGCCAAGGGCCTAAAACCGCTGACCAAGACGGAGTTCGATCAGCAGTACGGCGGCAAGGGTAGCAACCCCCACTCCAACAACCACGCTGCCCCCACTGGCGACGCCCCCACATGGCACGCCCAGTCCTACGACTACCACAGCGTGCCGCCCCCCGCGCGGCTGCCCCCGGGGCTGCACGTTCACGCACAGCACACCCACCACGCTGGGCAGCACAGCCCCAGCGACACCCCGCCCAACGACGCAGCACCTACGGACACCATCGTGCACTTCCACTCGTACGCTGCCATCGTGAAGCACGGCAACCCCTTTCTGAGGGGCGCGCCCGACCCCACCGCCAGCACGACCCCCGCTCCCCTCGACGAGGGAGCACCGCAGGCGCCCGACCACCGCGAAGACCCCGTCAGCCCCACACCAACCCACTACTGGTATTCCCCTGCCAGCCCTGCACCCGACAGCCCCCCTCACTCACCCAGGAGGCCAGGCCCGGACAGCCCTCCATATTCCCCCACCAGCCCTTCATTGTCACCCACCAGCCCCCCATATTCTCCCGACAGCCCAGCCCCTGACGACATCCCTGAACACTACCCCGACCGCTACCCCGAGGATTATCCCAGCAGTCCCAAGGGCCCCTCTCCATCACCCGACAGCCCCGTCATCACGCGGCATCTGGTCACCCAGGTTCCCGACAGCCCGCCACCCTCGCCTCCCCGCGACAACGACATTGCCGGCGCTATGTCGCCACCGACCTTAACGCAAGAGCGGCGCGTGGCGGGTGAGAAAGCTGCCCTGTCTAACGCCCTACGCCGCCATGTTCCCTCCGGCGACGCCCCCGTGAACACCTTTGATATCGCATACGCAGTCATTCACTTCGAGTGGCCGGAGTATCCCATGGGACCCGACGGCAAGCCAATGAGAATTGGCAACCCCCAAGTATGCCACTACGACTTGGCCCACGACCAGCACGGACTCCCAACATGCTGCATGTCACACCGCGAGCGCCCCGAAAACTGGCTACCACCCAGCGGCGTCATCGACCTCGTGAGCAGCGACGACGACCATGACGATGATGAGGACGACGACTGCCCGGGCATGGAGTCGGGGGATGACAGCGACGACGACGAAATTCCCCTCGACTACGACACCGAAGGCTGTGACGAGAACACAACCGACGATGGCGCATCAGATTCTCCCACGGCACCCTACCAGGAGGCGCTGCATCCCATCCACCACCACTCATACATGGCCCGCAGCATGGTTAACCACCGCCACATCCCTGCGTCATTCCGCCGCATGGGCAGCCCGCCGCCCCCCACACCCGCGGCTCCCGCCGTCGTACGAGGACGAGAGGAACACATCCCCGAGCAAACCCCAGCCGCTGCCGCGATGGTGCTCATGAAGACCACCGATTGGATTGAGGAGGACCACGACAACCCACCTCAGAGCCTCTCCGCGGCCCTGTCCACCACCACCGCCAACCACCAGCAAGTACCCCCGGCGGAGCTGCAGCGCCTCACCACCAAGGCATTCGAGGAGATGAGCCCGGACATGAACAAGTGGTTCACACGCACGGCTGTGTGTTACACCCTCTGCAACGACGACCCAAAAAAATCCATCCTCGTCATGAGCCAACGCACGGGGCAGTATTTAACCTTGTCCGTCATGATCGTGGACACCGGCTCAATGTTGTTCGTGATGAACAAGGTGCACCAGGAGACCCTGGGCCTCAAGGTGCACTCCAGCACGGCCACCGTGGACACCAGCATGGGCAGCGGTGGGGCACAGCAGCACCGCCAGTGGGGCACTGGTGAGCTGATGCTCGTCATCGCCCCCGGTACCTCCAACGAGATGGTGCTGGCCGACGTGACCGGCATCAGTCCATCATCCCCCGTGAGCTTTGACGTCCTACTATCCGTTGACATCCTGCACGCCATGTCCGCTGGGGTGCTGCCCGCCACCCCGGGGCGCGGAGCCGCACTGGCATACCACCCCCATAACCAGCGCGGCGACTTCGAGAGCAAGGCCTATCTGCCCCTCAAGGTGTTCAAGGACCACCACGCCGCGCCGAGGCCCGCAGCACGGTTCGGGGGGGGGGCAGAGTGGTCCGCCCACCTGGACAACATGGCCGCCGTCCGAGCCGTCCCACACCCCCTGATGGGCGCCCGCCGCCCAGCCAGCCGTTTCCGGCCAGCCCTGGTGACGCTCCTCGCCCTCGTCCTCCTGGCCTCTTTCTTCAACCCCGCTCAGGCCTACGACGAGGGCTCCAACATCAGCGAAGCCTCCTCCTGCAGCGCCACGACACCCCTGCTGATCGCCATCGGAATATGTGGCATGGCCGCCTGCGGCATAGCAGCCTTCTTCAAGTGGCACGGGCTCCAGAGAGCCTGCCCGCCCGCCTGGCCATTCGCCCACTTCAAGACCGGCCCGCCGCTAACCCCAGCTACCCTCGCACCATGGCACGACACCACTCAAGAAACGGCATGCCATTTCTGCAACAGGAGATATTGCCAAGGCGTCGCCAGACCTCAGGCCTGCCACCTGAGCGGGGGCACTGGACTCTACGCACGATGGGTCAGCGACGGCAAAGTCCCCTCCCACCTGATGCCCCTCCTCATGCTCATCGTCAACACCAGCCGAACCACCTCCGGCCAGGCACCACTGACGCGCGTATCCTTCCGCCAACAGTACGGGAACCTCCACCCCAGCAGTGATACCCCCGAAACACCCAACCCCGCCGTCCTGAGCCCACCGATCCCAACTCCCTCCCCTCACCCCACAAACGCACCAGCCCCGCAACCCACTTCTCCCCTCCACCACGAACCTTGCCCCAGCGACCAGTGCGACATCTGCCACGAACCCCTTCGACCATGGCACCACCCCAGACTGCCCTGCCATATTACCGGCAACACCTCCATGTACGACAAATGGATCACCCAGCCACCAGTACCCAACAGGGCAGGTAGCCTTCGATGCAAGATGCCCATCGCACTGAGGAAGTTCAGGCACCAGATGATCATCAACCACGACCGCCTCGACCGCAACGAGCCCCCGCTAACGCGCACCGAATACCTGCAGCTTTTCCCACCCCGCGGCCCGCGCCCTCTCCCGGAGCCATCTCCCACCCAAGGCCGCGCACCCCTCAGGCACCACACCACACCAAGTGACGCGCCCCCGAGTCGTGCCCATACCATCGCCGCCGTCGCCGACCTTCCCGCCAACCACAATGAAGCCAATGTCGGCACACCCACATTGTCTCCCACAGCAACCCCCCCGATGGCAGCTGTCAGCCCCACCCTCAGCACGACAGCTCTGGAGGGGGCCAAGCGCACCTACGCCAACATTATGGGAACGGCAACAACAACACCGCCAATTCCCACAGCAGACGCCCCTGGGTGCTCTTGCCTCCTCATGGAAATCGGCTTCCCCGGCTACGTCTGTCCCGCGCACCCCACCAACAACGACCCCACAGCCCCACAACGCCCCCCCAAAACAACGCCCTTGCCCACCCCTGACAAGGGAGCCTGCCCTCCACAAGCTGAGGCGCGACGAGCCTCGAGCCCCGGATGGGCAACCATGATCGCATGCGCCATCGTCCTCATGACCACCCTGCCCGCCGCTACCGCCGCCACGACGATGGAGTCCAGCGTCGGCCACACAGAGGTGCCCCACACCCATTCATCGTTCAGCACCATGAGCCTCACAGCACTGGCCACCACGCTCGGGCTCACAGCAGTCCTCGCAGCCATATTTTGGGCCAGGACACAACGCAAATATCACAGCCCACACGCTCCTCAACCCTCAAACAATCGCGACGCCACCGCAATCCACCACCACCACCATGACGCAACAACCCACCACCACCACCACCACCACAACCACCATCCCAACCACCACAACGAAGAAGTCACCACCACCGCCCAACCCCCAACGACCACAGCACATGCATCACCACAAATCATCCAATCCGCCAACCCCCACTCATACTTCACAACAGACAGTCGCCCCCACATTTCCACCTCCTCCACACCCGACAACACTTCCACCACACCTTCCAGCCCTCCCGAGGACGACGCGCTCCCACCCCAAGAAAATCCCGACGCCTCACACCGCCTCCCCGACCATATCCCGCGGGTGCTGCACACACGCCCCAATGGCCAGGAAAACACCCATCCCAATCCACCCGCCACCGCTCCAAACCCCCACAACCACCGACGCACACCACCCAACTCACCACCAGCGCGCTCACTGCACAACGCCGCACGCACCAGCGATTGCCCATTCTGCGGGATCACCATCGACCGCCCATTCCACCGCTTCCTACCCGACCGCTGCGCGGTATCGGGCGCGCGAAAAGATCTGGTGCTGCGCGGCTACTCCCCATGCCGAATCCTGCAAGGAGACACGCGTCCAGAAAATGTGGCACTCGTGCGCGACGCCACCGCCCTCATGTACATCAACACCGTCAAAGTTACAAATGGGTTCCGGCCGCTGTCCTTGCGGCGTTTCAGAGCAAACGGCTCACAATGGACAGCCACAACGCACACCATGATCGCGCCACCCACCGCCCCACCACGCACCACCGACCACAACTACGCGCGCGGAGTGCCCACTCACGTGGGCAGCCATCCAACCCCTGCACCAAACTCTCAACAAGCGCCCAACGACCTGTTGCGAGTAGGGCCATACCGGCCCATTCCCACCGCATCACCCGCCCCTCCCGATGTGCATCACCGCCCTGCCCCTCAAGCAGTACAGGCACCCCGCCGCAGACCCAGATCATCCCACATTCCAGTGCACGCCTGGGTTGCAACCGCCATGATGTGCGTTTTCGCACTCGCAAGCCCCGCCACAGCACTGACATCCCCCAACGTCATCAGCGACATCCCGTCATCTCCCGCCACCTTCTTCATGCTGCCAGCAACCTCAGTCGAGCCACAGCCTCTCCACCCATTGCTGGGGGGGGGAAATTGTACGTCACCACCGCCAAAAACAACAAACACAGACTGGGCAAGCTGGACCACCAAACCTTTTTTTTCTCAAATGCTCAAGACGCCCTCAGCAGCAACTACCCAGCACGGCTGCCACCACGCCACAACCGCCCCAACCAACCCCGCATACAGGTGGAATGGCGGGTCACGACTCGCCACCACGCGGCAGGGGCTTGGCGCAGCCCCTCACACGCAGACGCTCACAGCCGTGGCCAAAAACACAACCCGGTCGCCGACACCACGCGCCTTCATCAACGTCATCACAGTGGGGCTGGTCACGACCGCCACCATGTGGGCCAGAGGGTTCGGCACGGAAAGCGCAGCGTGGGCCAGCATGTACACCTTCGCCTCCGTCACGCCCTGCCTATGGGCACCCGGCGCATGGTGCCTGGAACACACCGCTGCCGTCCTGATCGCCGCAACAGCAGGGGCGGCCGCTTTGACAACACAGGGAATGGCATCTTGGGCCGTGGGGGTGCTGGTGACCCAGTGGTTCGGATCGGCCACAGTACACTACGCGTCAGTCAGCATTCTGCTCCTGGAGGCGACATGGCGGGCGGTGCGGAGGTTCTCCCCGAGCCTCCCCCTGCTGTTATGACTCGTGGAGCGGTCCCTTAGCGCCCGGATGAGGTGGGCACTCATCCAGGCCTGGGGCCCAGTGCCCAGGTCCGCCGGAAGGCGCAACCGGCGGGCTCAGCAACAAGCCAAAGCAGTGCTGCAACTCCTTGCCCGCACCTGGGTACAGCGAGTGTGCGTACGGCTTGGCTGCGCGCTAGCCGTCTGGACTACCTTTACGACGGGCCAGACCAACAGCATAGGACACGTGCTCGTGGAGGTGGCGTGTCTGGTGGCGACAGAGGCATGGAGGAGCGTGCCCAACTGGTGCATTACGGCTGCGGCGGCCGCCGGGGCGATACACGCGTGGACACAGTTCCGTCTGGCCAACACCAACGCCGTCATGCGGTTCATCATTCTCAATCCAAAGTGTGAGGACCCCCCCAGCCGCTTCAAACGCGCCAGCAAGCGGAATAAACGGCAAGGCCGAGGGGCGCCATCCTCCCACAATCTGCGGCGCAGAGCCGGCCTTAGGAGGGCAAGAAGCCGGCGCCACGCCCGCAGAGGCCGCAAGCGACGCAAAAAGCCGCGGCAGCACTTCCAGGCGCAGACATTCTCCACGCAGGCCGGTGAGGTGGACAGCGCCATGCCTCTCGGCCGAGAAGACGACGTCGAGGCGCTACACGTCCGCGATGAGGAGCTGGACGTCGTCATGGGGCCTCAAGCAGGCTTCCACGGCGAGGGCGCCTGGACCGACGAAGAATGGCAGGACCTACGCAGCCTCTTGCGTCGCGAGAAAAGCTTCATGGCCACCACCGCCACCGACCTGCCTGGATACACAGGACAGATGGGCAAATTTGACATCCCCTTCAAAGACGAGTCCGCCTCACACTACCAAAAGCCCCGACGATTCTCTCCAGCCGAGCGGAAACTGATCGATGAACACTTCAACAAGCTCCTGGCTGATGGCATCATCGAAAAAGCCCCAAAATACTGCGAAAACACCTGCAACGTCGTCGTGGCCATGAAAAAGGCCCTGGATGGCTCCTGGACGGACAAGCGCGTGGCGCTGGACCTGCGAGGGATCAATGAATTGTCACTCAGAGATCGCACGCCTCCACGGCTGCCCGAAGACCTGTTTCACGACATCGGTCGAGACCAGTACATGACCAAGCTGGACCTGCGCAGCGGATTTCACCAGATCGTCCTGACCGACGACGCGTCACTCAAGACATGCTTTTGGTGGGCGCGAGACGGCGCCGCTCCCGAGCAGTACGTCTACAAGCGCATGCCCTTCGGCAGCGCTAACAGCACCGCCATGTTTGGACGGGTGATCGAGCACGAGCTGCGCGGACTCAACTGCGCCAAGGTGTACTGCGACGACATCCTAGTGACCTCGCCTACCGCCCGCCAGCACCTGGCCGACCTGGAGGCAGTCATGCAGCGCCTAAGCAAAGTGGGACTGCGCGGCCACCCAGGCAAGTCGGTTTTCGCCGCCGGCGGGTGTGAGTTTTTGGGTTTCCTGCTGCGACCCGGCAGGCTGTCGCCTCACCAGGCGAAGGTGGCCGCCCTGCTCGAACTGCCCACGCCCAAAGACGTCCGAGGCGTCCGGGCCATATTGGGCTTCATGAATTTCTACCGAATCATGGCTGCGCGCATCGGCAAAGAAGACTACTCTACACTGGCATGGCCACTGAACTGCCTGCTCAGAAAAGGCAACGAGAACGTCAAGGATCTTTGGGGCAAGGAGCACGACGACGCGCTGGCCCGGCTCAAGGAGCGGCTCACCGAGCCTGGCGTGGTCATACATGCCTATGACCCAAGCCGGCCACTGTACCTCATGACCGACTGGTCTGGGGTTGGCATCTCTGCCATATTGGGGCAGAAGGACGACGAGGATCGCGACGTCATCATCGCAGCCACCAGCCGCTCCCTCTCCCGGTCGGAAGTGCGCTACAGCAGCTTCTATGGGGAAGCCCTCGCGGCCGTGTACGGCGTGAGATCTTTCCGACACTACCTCCACGGCGTCAAGTTCACCTTGATCACCGACCACAAGCCGCTAACATGGCTGCGCTCCTCGCAATCCCTGACCGGCATGCACCTGCGATGGCAAGTTTCCCTGCAGGAGTTCGAGTACGACATCGTGCACAGGGCCGGGAGCAGCCACACCAACGCGGACGTACTGTCTCGATACCCGAGAGAGTCGTCCGTGGACCCCACCGGCGCCAGTCTGGACCCCACTGAGGAGGAAGCCGCACTACCGACAGCAGGTGCTTTCGCCTGCCTCTGCGCGCGACACCCGCGCATCCTAGAGGAGAGCACGCAGGACGTCGCCCCCATAGCATCGTGGCAATACGAGAGCCATGTGGGTGGGCTGCCAGACGACCCCTGCACAGGCCATGACCTGGTCAGCCACCACCTGGGGGAGCATTGGGCCATGCACATTGACGCCCAAGACCACGACGCCCTCGACGACAACGCGACGACGCTCTGGGAAGAGGCGTGCGGTTGGGTGGAGGCATACCTAAGCAACAGAAGGCACACCCCCATTACTCGGGTGCTGTGCGGCGAATGTACGGATGGGCACGCGACCAGCTTAAACACACGCCCCCTGCCCCAGCGGACCGTGTCCACCCTGCACGACAAGGGAGCAGTGGTCATTGAGCTCTGCGCAGGCCTGTGTTCGGGTCTGGAGGCCTGGCTCATAGCAGGAGGCAAAGTCACCAAATACGTTTACTGCGACAATAACGTGAAAAGTCGGCAGGTCGCCAAACATCGGTTGGTACAGCTGCACAACCGATTCCCGCAGCAACTCCCTCTGGAAGCCCTCCACGACGCCTTCACCTCCGTGCCCCAAGATCTCAGGCGAATTTCACGAAACGACCTCCTCTCCCTCACCAGCGAGAGTCCGTACATCTTCGCCGTAGTAGGCACAGAATGCCAGGACCTCTCTGCGGCTGGTTCCCTGCAAGGATTGAAAGGGCGGCACTCGTCAGTGCTGTACGACGTGGTGCGCGTGCTGGGGCAGCTGCAACTCCTGGCGGGGCACGACAAGTTCGCATACATGATCGAGTGCGTGGCGGCACAGCACAATTTCAACAGCCGCGAGGTCCGCGACGTCATGCATCCCCTCATGTGCTCCATGATTGGCATGCCCATCACCATCGACGCAGCACGCATGGGGGCGCGTGCACACCGCTTGCGGAATTATTGGACGAACATGGCCGGGTACGTGGACGCGCAATCCGTGCTGGACACCGTGGAGCGGGACCCATGCCGCCTCGTAAAGGACATCCTGGACCCCGGCCGCGTCGAGCAGGACGCCGCAGACGACACCGCCTCCGGCCACTACCCCTGCAACACGCGCGGAGAGCCCATGAGGGCGTGGCCCACCATGATGTCCTTCCCAGACTCCTACCAGTTCAGGGAGGGCAGAAAGGGCACCGTCTGGGACCACGCCACACAGCAGTGGGGGCCGCCCACGCCCGAAGAAAAGGAGCGCGCCATGGGGTTCCAGACCGGAGCCACACAGGCGCCCGGCGTCTCAGCGCGCGAGCGAGGCGAGATGCTGGGCGGAGCCTTCGACGTCCGATGCGTATCCCGCCTGCTGGCCGTGTGCTACCTACTCAACCGAGCAGAGGCTCCTCGGGTGCAAGTCGAATCCAGACACTCCATCGCAGAGTACACCACGCCCAAGGTTTCCTCCCTTCACTGCAATAGGGAGGAGAGGCCACCCGAAGAACCCCCAGAAGCCGTCGTGACCCAATGGGCAGCAGCGCTCAGCACCATCAAGAGAATTGCACGATTGGAGGCATCCGAGCTGCGGCAGCTGTACGGGCCTGGCGCCACAGCCTCGCTTGTGCAAGCGGCACACCAGCCCCCACCAGAATGCTGCGGCCAGCGACCCCACGACAAGACCGGGCTAGGCGCCGCCCCAAGCGATGGCACCACCACAGCACACAACCCAACAAACCCCCTCAGCACCCCCATACAGTTCGTACCCGCCAGAAGCCCCGTGCCCTCACTCCACACCGACTCCCAGCACCAATCCCGCTCTCCGCGACCCAGCCTCCCCAGCGAAAAGGTGGCACGAACCCTCAGCGCGGCGGCAGAGGCCCGCGAACCGACCGAACCCTACGACGACGAAGCAATGCTGCGGTGGCTGAAAGGCGAACGCCCCGACGACCCCGACATCCTCGCAGCTGCCAGCAAACGAGCTCAGCACTACGCACTCGAAGGAGAATCCCTGATCCGCATCCTGCCCAACGGGGCAAGGCGACCTGTGCCACCAGTGGACCAGCGAGACCGCATTGTGAAGCAAATGCACGAGCGGTGTGGGCACTTCGGGCGCCGCCGCACCGCAGCCATGGTGAGAGACGCATTCTACTGGCCCAAGCTGTACGACACCTGCTCCGACGTCGTCAGCAAATGCGACGCTTGCGCCCGCTACCGCACCACCTTCGACAAACACGCCCCTCACCTAAACCCCCTGGAAGTCAAGGGCATGTACTACCGCTTCTCCACCGATCTGGCCAAAATGCCCCGCAAAGCCAAGAACAACTATCAGTACGTCATGGTGGTCGTGGAGCACTTCACCAAGTATGTCTGCCTCATCCCACTGCACACAAAGGAACCGGTGGAGACCGCTCAGGCATTTGCCCTCCACGTCATAGCCAGGTTCGGGTGCCCGGCAGAGGTGGTGACCGACAACGGCGGCGAGTGGGAAAAGGAATTTGCCCAGCTGCTCAAGGATAATCTGATCGACCACCGCACTACTTCGCAGTCCCATCCCCAGAGCAACGGTCTCAGCGAGCGCATCGTCCAGATGACCAAGGCCGCCCTCACCAAGGCGTGCAAGCAGGCTGGATCCATCGACCGGTGGGATTCGTTCCTTCCTTGGATTATGCTGGGATATAACGCCACGCCGCAGGAGTCCACACGCCTCGCACCATATGAGCTCGTATACGCCCAACGCCCAACGCTACCCCCGGCCATCAAGGAGCGCCTCAGCCAACCTCTGGAGTCCTGCATGGGCGCGGACGCCATGGCGGCCAGCTACCTCGAACGCGCCGAGTATGTCAAAAGGGCCACCATCATGGCCGGTAGCAACATCGCCATAGCCCAGCACCGCCAGACCGAGCGATACGCACAAGTGCGCTCAGGAAAGTACCTGCCCAAGCAATTCAACTTCCGCATGGGCGACTTCGTGTTCCTGAAGCGCAGTGTAAGTCACGGCCTGCAGCTCCACACGCGCGACCCTATACTGCAAATCAAAGAGCTGCCTGACGACGGCACTGCCGTGCTACAAGGCCGATGCGGCAGCACATGCAACGCGCACTGCTCGCAAATAGCCATCTGCCATTTGCCCGACGTCGACCCCACCATCACCTACAATCTGGACGACAACGAGGACGCGCGCTGCCAAGTGTGCAAAAAGGCTGATCGACCCGCCAGCATCCTTCTCTGCGAC
>LGRX02028651.1:0-31828 GCA_001247695.2 Cymbomonas tetramitiformis
GACGCGCCGTCGGGAGGGACGGAGCAACCCGCGGACACTCCGGCACCACCTGCCTTGCCCTTGGTTGCGGAGCCGTCGGCATCGGCGGCCCCGCCCCTTGTTGAAGCGGGAGCGGCGGAGCAACCCACGAACACTCCCGCACAGGCATTGCCCGTAGGTGGCCGTCAGCGGAAGGCCAGTCTGTGGAAGGACCTGGATCTGCCGCAACGTGTTCACGAGTACAACAAGTACATCAACGTTAGGCCGCGGTATGTGTATGGCGACGGCTTTGGTGATAAGAAGGAGGGATACGCCGAGAAAGCGAACGGGAAATTCTCGTACGGCGGAGTGGTGTTTCACCAGGGTCACTCGGGTGGGTTTGTGGTAGGCTCAATCCTGCACATAAAGAATAAAGGGTGGTTTGTCCATTGCGGGGGGCCAATCGATGGGCCGAACGCCGACCCGGAGATGTTTCACACCTTCCGCATGAACAAGCTGAACGTGGGCGTAACGGACAAAGCCCGAGAGGAGGCTTACTTCCGTGACAATGAGAAGATCGACCAAGTGTTCCAGGTCCTCAGGAAGTTTGTGCCACAACAGATTGCGGTGGAAAAGGCGAAGGGCTTGCAGGAGGGCGTGTCGGTGACGGCCCCGTTGAGGCAGGTGAATACGGCGGACCGGGTGGAGTTAGGAGCGAGCGTTACCCATGACGACTACCTCTTCGTGGACAAGGACGCGGCATCGGTTGCCCCTAGCCGTGGGGGCGCGGGTTCCGAGGGGGATACGGTCACGGAGGATGCACCGCATGAGACAATTGCGTCTAAAGGGGCCTCAGGAAGGAAGCGCATGAGGTCGAATTTGGCTGACGGCTACACCTTGCAGAAGCGGGTTGCCGCGCCTGCGCACCTGGCCGTTCCACACCGAAGGGGGAGCCAAGCACCGAGCGACGTGTCGGGTAGGGCACTTGATGCTGGCACGGGGAAAGGCACGGGGAAAGCTGGAGGTGGTCGGTCTCGAGGCCGGAGGTCAAGTGTCGGCAGTGGGGTGCTGGCGGTCCCACTGGCGGCGCAGGTGGAGGTAGAGGAAGGAAGAAGTGGACCTGTGCAGGTGGGCGTGACGAGTGAACAGTTGGAGGAGCTGTTGAGGAAGCAGGGAGAGGAGTTTGGTCGGAGCTTGGAAGCGTTGGAGCAGAGACAGCAGAGCGCACTGGACCGGCGCTTGGAGCTGGAGCGCGCTAGTTTGGAGACGCTCGTGCCGCAAGTGCCGGCCTCCGAGGAACCGCGACCGGCACCTGCGGCGTCGGCGACGCCCACGGCGGAGCAAGGGACGGAGGGTGGAGCCCGTGTCTCCGAAGGGGTGCAGATGGTGCCCCCGCTACCATCACTGATCTCAAGTCCGGAAGCAGTTCGTCAGGGCGTCCCGCATGGTCCAGCAGCAGGAGGAACTCCTCCTGGCCCAGCAACTGCAGCAACTCCCACAGTCCCAGTCTCAGGTTCATCAGGTGCTGCAGCCCCAGCAGTTTCAGCAGGTGCCGCCTCAGCAGCTTCAACAGCCGCAGCAGCCCTTGCAGCTGCAGCAACTCCCGCAGCCCCCGTCTCAGCTTCAACAGGTGCTGCCGCCTCAGCAGCTTCAACAACCGCAGCAGCCCTTGCAGCTGCAGCAACTCCCGCAGCCCCAGTCTCAGCTTCAACAGGTGCTGCCGCCCCAGCAGCTGCAACAGCCGCAGCAGCCCCTGCAGCTGCAGCAACTCTCGCAGCCCCAGTCTCAGCTTCAACAGGTGCAGCTACCCCAGCAGCTTCAACAGATGCAGCAGCTCCAGCAGCTTCAACCGTTGCTGCAGCCCCAACAGCTTCAACCGGTGCAGCAGCCTCAGCAGCTTCAACAGCTGCAAGAACTCCAGCAGCTTCAACAGCTGCAACAACTTCAGCAGCTCCAGCAGCTCTCGCAGCTTCAGCAATCCTACCAGCTGCAACCGCAATTGCTCGCGCAACCCCAGCTATTCGCGCAACCACCGCAACTCCTCGCGCAACCCCAGCTGCTCGCGCAACCGCAGGTGCTCGCCCAACCACAGCAGCTCGCCCAACCAGCACAGCAGCTTTTCACCCTGACCGCGGATCAACTGCAGGACCTTGCTCGTGGGGCTTCACGCTCACGTGTTTCCTTGGAAGAGCTGTTCGACAGGCGCTAGCTTAGAAATCGTTTGCCTAACTAAAAGTGCTATTTGAGCTGTCCCGAGAGCCGCATCTTGGTGCTTCGTGCTACAGTAAGCTGCAATTTTTGCATAACTCTAATAATCTGACACTACGGTAATCATGTCACTTGCAAGTATTCATACATTAGATTGTGTATGAACATTGGAATATAAGCATGGAAATGCACTTGCATATTGAATTGCTCTTTATTTTCAAAACATCGGCCGTGTGCATGACACGGCAACCATCCTGATATTTGCAGTGAACAAATTGGTCCCGCGCGGCTCCTGCAAAACCCAAAATATCAAAATATTGCATTATTTTGTTTCTACGAACCTTCTCCAATGTTCTCCAAAAATATTAAATCATGTAATATCATTTCCCGCTTGTTATTGGCCTTGTAGCAACACATTCATATGCCGCGCATGCATGCCAAGTGCAAAACACGATTTCCTGCTGTTTGCAGTGACCAAAATGGCCCCGCGCGACTACTCCAAAACCCTAAACGTCAAAATTTTGTATTTTTGAGTTTGTCCAAACCTTCTCCAAACTTCTCCAAAAGTATCAAACCGTGTAATATCATCATTTCCCGAAATTGTGCACTTTATAGCGGACCCCGCATACGCCGAACCCCCTCTCACAACTAATATTTCACCCACACCACCCCGCCAGCAACCCTAAAACCCTAAACTATTGGATATGCAACTTTTTACTGCCTTCTACTATCATGTTGCACCTTCCCAAACCTTGTAATGGCCTTTTATAAACTTATTAATGTGTCGCGCAAGCATTCCATGTGCACAACTTGATTCACTGGTATTTGTAGTAAACGAAATGGCCCCGCACGGCTACTCCAAAACCCGAAATGCCAAAATTTTACATTTTTGAGTTTGTCCAAACCTTCTCCAAACTTCTCCAACCTTCTAACACTTCTAAATGTCATTTTTTCGAAAAATCGTCAAATTATGCATGAACGTACCACCCACACATGCCACATGCCACCTGAAGGGCATGAAAACCCCTTTGGCTTCGAAGACCAAAAAGCGCAAGGCCACATCTTCGCCCGCTAGCGGACCCGCCAAGAAAGCTGGCAAAAAGGCCACCTCGAACCGACAGGTAAATTGTTTTTTGCTTCTGCTTCAAAAAGTGTTTTCCCTCCCAAAGCATTCTTTTCTATATTTTGAGACATGCTAAAAATGTTTTTTCCCGACTTATAGGTGGAAGACGAAGTGGCACGAGGAGGCGGGGGCGGAGCGGGGGGCTGGTCTAAAGGGGCGGGCATTTTGGTGGAAGAAGCTCAGTTTCTCCACAATGCCAAAGCCATGGGTATGACGTTCTGGATTAACTTGAGCGGCTTGGCGGGGGATGCGGAGTTCGACAAGGTGGACACGTATCTGCGCATGATTATTCAGAAGGAGATCTCACTAAAGGAGGGGGGCAATATGATAAGCCAGTTCAAGAAGGAACGCATGCACTACGAAGAATCGCACCCTTACTTCCGGTTACTTTCGCTTACTTTTGGTTATAGACGGTTATCGTTTGGTTACTTTTCGCTTATAAATGCCCACAGTGAATATATAAAATATGGTAGTTGATTATTGGCCCTGAGAGTTATACGCCATATATAAATAAGAAAAAGTAACCAAACGGAGGTAGGAGGAAGCTTCCTACATGTTACGTGGGTCATATATGCCAGGGATGCGAACCTATAGTAGAAACTAAGTAAAAGTAAGGATTCTATATGAACGGAGGCTTGTGATTGGTTCTAAAGGTAAGGATACGCACACGTGTAAGCACGGGGTACAAGGTGTGATTTATAAATATTCCACATGCACACATGGGATTGGTTCGAAGTTTAAGCAACTGTCCACGTGTGGACACGACGATGCAGCCAAGTGTATAAATATATTTACAAATGCTACGATGTCACGGAGAATCCCAGGGGACGACCCTCACCTTAGGCTGCTCTGCCTCCGCCGCGGATGGGTCTTCCGGCGCCGCCTTCAACTACTGCGTGCTCCGGCTTCTTCAGCTGCCTCTGCGGCGCCGGGTTCCTTGTTCAAGTCAACCACGACGGGTTGACCTTGTTGTTGATGACCCCCAGTTGGGGGTTTCGCTCTCGGTCGCTTCGCAACGCGACCTCCGAGCCGCTCAGCAGGAGCCTGAAACACCACACCAAAAAATTAATCTTCCTTTCCGAACAGTCCTGCGCCAACCATAACCATTACCAGACCTATGCAGCCGAGCCTCCAAAAATTACGCAGTTTTCCGATGAACACAAACCGCACCGCTGGCGAGTCACCCTTGTACTCAAGGGCAGACTGTCTTAACAACTCCCCGCGAGCGAGTTGGCGACGGGGCGCAGACATTGTCAAAATTTTAACGGACGGATAATAACTCTAATATTTAGTTGCGGCTTCAAGATAGAAGCCTTCAACCACTTTTCAACTTTTTATTTGAAATAGCTCCTCCTATCTATTTAGTATTCCTAGTATTCTTATTACTACGGTGCACGCCTACCACCTGCCTGCTTCTATAAATATTCAGGTCACGTTCTATCTCTGACAGCATTCGAAATACGCGCTGTAATTAACCCGATTATAAAAAACAACTCGAGCCCTTCGTGTTTTCTGATTGGCCTAGTACGCGTTCACGCGACCTTGCGAGCCATGTCGCTTCGACGTATATAAAACTGAATGCTGCCTCACTTCACGACACTCGTCGGTTTATAAGTATTTTACTCCCCTCCAGTCCCTCACAAGCGTCCTGAACACTGATCCCAGTGACTCGCTTGCGGTTTCGGTCTCGTGCGTCGTCCTCGTGACCTCTTGAATGAGCCCCAGGGCATTCTGAAGCCGGCTCGATGACCCTGCCAGTCATTTTCTGCCAGTAGGATATAAATCAAGCGAAGGTAAGGATCTAAGGAAACATAACCAAAAGTACGCATTAATAACCAAAGGTAACCAGAAGTAAGGGAAAACCTATTCCTCGTGATGGTGCAGAAGCATTTGGTGTCCACGGCAGGGTTGCAAACCTGGGACGAATTCAAGACGGAGTTCACCACCTACTGGAGCTCCCAAGAGAAAATCGAGTCCTTGATCGGCTGCTTGCGATCCGCGAAGGGGGGAGCGCGCCGGGAGGGGGGAGGGGAAGTTCCGCTAGCGATCTTCAATTTCGTCGAAAACGCGCGGGCAAACCTCAAAGAAGCGCAGGCGCCAAGCGCGGCTCACATCCAAGGCTTGCAACAGGTCGAGGTGCTCGTCGACATCAAACTGCATCGGGAGGCGCGGACCGACGGGCCGGAGCCTAAGGTTCCAGGAGAGGCGGAGCTGGAGAACGACGAGCCCACACATATGGAGGACGTGACGATGTACCCTCGTTGGAAGATCGTCAAGGGCGGCACGGACGATTTGAAGGACATCCCGAGACTGCCCTTCACGGGGGCGGTCATCGACGGCAATTACGCGCTCGACAAGGAGAAGACTCCCGACGCGATGACCAAGGAGGACGTGGAAAGTTCCTGGAGGCTTTCAACGCCAAGACCACCGCCCCGGCATGGACAATCGCTTTCTTTTGCGGTTTCGTCCAACAAAACGATTTTCTGGAGGTGATTGACAAGTACTGCTCCGGCCGCGCGGAGCGGTTCTTCTGGCACAAGGCGAACGTGCACATGAACCCCAACAAGACCGTACGCTTCAATGACCTTGAATGTGGGGTCCTGGGGTACCATGTAAAGAGCGATGCCGCGGGGGAGTCTTTTAAAAAGCCGCAGTGGATGTACAACTTTGATCTGGGGGACGGTGAACGTTACAGCCGCGCGTCACTTATGCGCGGCTTCCCGGTCGTTCACCAGATGTTCAAACGCGACGGCAAAGTCGTCAATAACCATCAGAAACCCCAAGCTCTGTTGATGGAGCTGATTCAGTGCCACATGCTCGGTGACAATCCGGGCAAGGTGGATGACGACGGCCATCCACTCAACTGGATTCTCGACGGTTGCTGCGGCGTCGGCTCAACGTCCATGGCCGCCATGAGGTGTGGTTTGAACGCGATCGGTTTCGACCACGACCCGTACATGGTCAGCTCTGCGCAGCAACGGCTGACCAATTTCGACGCCGAGCCCGATCCGGATGCCGAGACGAAGCCAAAAAAGAAGAGTGACCCGACGAGTAAAGGGGAAGGAAGCAGCCACTGTCGATTCTGAGGAAGAAGACTTAGATGAAGATGAGACCGAAGAGAATGCTGAATAAATTAGCAGGATTTGTCGACCGCCCTGACTGATAGTATCAGTCATGCCTCGACGGTATAGGGTGAAAAGTACTCTGCTCGTAAACATTTGAATAAAGAATGGTACATGTATGCATATTTCGGTGTTTTCATTGTACGCATACTGCACGTTTCTAGCTAGCTTGTTGCCTTTATGTATCCCTATTTCGCGCATAAATATCACTAAACCCTGATTTTTATGAAATATACATCAATCCAAAAATGATACATGATAATGTCATTTTCATCGAATAGTGTGTTCCGTGTCGCCCGACGCGATCCCTCCGAGGCGACATGGGAGACACCGGGCGCGGCAGGGCTACTGGCAACCCGTGCCGGTGTTCCCACCACTTCCAGGATTGGACAGCCCTCCTCCATCACCGGACTACTCCCCTGGACCGACTGACGACGAGGCCGAGACTTCTGGTACCGCTGACTCCGACAACACCTTCAATCTGGACTCTGGTTATCTGAACTTTGAGATTGAAAACAACAATGACAACAACTTGTGTGAACTCTGCACTGTGGACCACGTTCAAAGTGGCTAGAGTAGCTTTCAGACTGCTAGTAGTGTAGTTAGATCGGGTTACAGGCCAAGATGCCTTCTGTGTACTGCACTAGCTAGAGATTGGGACCGCCCTGGCCAAGAGCACAGACCCCCGCTAGAAATATGTTTCCACCGCTTGAGATGGTGTGTGTTCCGAACAAATCTGCCTGCTCCACCCTAACTTTTCCTTCGCAACAGTACAGGGTGGTGTGCTGGATGTGACACCGTGGGGGTCACTATCCTATACCTGTACTAGTACTCCGTACAGTACGGGTGTCACAGGTTTAGGGTTTCCGGCTTAAGCCGAGCTTTCGTTATGTTATCCGAGACTTAGTTTGTTTACCGAAAGTGAAAGCATTCTGACTGTAACCCAATATATAGTCACACCTATATATCTAACATAGAGCGCTATGTAGTGGGGCTTGCTCCTAGAGCGTGCAGGTTCGAGTCCCGTCTCAGATCTCGTCGGGAGGTTGTTGCGCGATATGATTATATTGTCCGATCAACAATATAACTAGACTGGAAGCATTTCGGTGCTTTTATCTCTCTACTTAATTGTACCCAACACCTAGTAGAACCTAATACTTAACAGGACCTAATGCTTAACTGCACCTGATACTCTACTTAACTCTACCTAAGTGTTCATGGTTGTCATCAATGTACGCTGAATGGTTCCCTCTTCCAACCGCTTCCTAAGATCAGTGTGCATTCCTGTGACAGGGAGCAGAAAAAAAATTCGCAACGTTCGCGCTTCGCTACGCTCGCACTCGCACCGCTCGCACCAGCGGTTGCCGCCGCCTTTGCCAACTATTACAACTAGGCAGTCATAGTACTCGAATGCCAATAGAGTAGATGGTGCAACGCCGGGCTAGCGTTTTATTGGGTAAAAACAAAATGCACAGTTTGCCAGAAAGCCGAATCTATTACAAGGATAGGTATCGAAAGTTTTCGGTCGTATCGATAGTTTTCGATAGGTCTCGTCTAGGTATCGATCAATAACGACAAGTCCTCGGAAATATCAATAAATAACGGTAAGTGAGCTAAGCTATCGATAAATAACAATAGTTTGATATCACATATCGATCGATATGAATAACTCTACTAAGCTAATCGGTAAATAAGTTTCCTAAAGTGATTATCGATATATCGATATATCGCGGATACTACACACTATGCATGCTTGCAGGGTAAAATTACAGAATATCGATACCACAATTGCTTAATCGAACTCTGCAGTGTTCATACTTGGCATGATGTTGTGCTCGCGATTGTACCCTCCTTCAACTTTTTTCGCAAGTCAGAGTGCATGCACGTGACTTTAGAAAAAACACGGTCAACTCCAGCTGTGGTAGCAGGCACACCCAAAAACTGGCATGCCATCCTCGCGAAGTTTGGCAGCTCATGTTCCCAATCTTTCCACCACTTAAGCAGATCGGCATCCAACGGAGCATCTGGCATATCTTACTAGGTAAGCTCTCCGCTGTCAGCTCATCCTTCTCAACATTTTCTCCCGTAGTTGCCGGCTCTTCACATTCGCCATCTGAGTCTGCCATGCAAGATGCTATCGTGACGACGTTGTGGTTTACCTTGTTGTGAGCTGGAGCCGCATTTGTGCTCTGTGTTGGTTTCGGCTTCGGCTTTCAATCCGCAGCATAGGCCTTGCGTGCGAAGGTCACAGCCTTCTCCCGTGTAAGCTTTCCTGCATTTACACATCACAGCCTACTGAATACTAAATATGACGAAGGAAGATCTCCAAGCAGGCCATAGGTCAACATTCATAAGTCAACCGGTGCACCTTGGCTAGCAAGTTATCAGAGAGCATACCTCGCATCCACTTGTTCGCGTACTTGAATCTGAAACTTACAATCTAACGGAAATTAACCAGATGATGGCGAAGAAGTGGACGTCGACGTCAACTAGTATACGACCCAGCAAGGCAGAAAGAGGTAGCTATTTTCATCCGGTAATCCCAAGGTGAAGTCTCGTCGAAAAATGCCGGACGCGTTGTTAACACCTTAAGGGCGAATTGCCATACTGCTCATACTGATCCTGTTTTCTAGGAACTTATTTTCACGTTTTCGGCAATAACTCAAGTTCTAGACATCCATTTGCCACGATTCTTCGCATATCTTATATTGCGGAACTAGGTGGATGATATGACACTTCATTATCACTCGCACCGTATGTGCACACATGAATATATGTGACCCATCATCACCATACTTAAGGAAATTTTGTTGAACAGCTGTCGGGGGCATTTTTGGGCATGCGCCATGAACATGCCACCACTACTGACTTGATGTTATGAGTGGGCGATGACGTATCATGGTGTATACCAATGGGGGGAAATACCATATCCTTGATTTGAAGCCTTTAGAGCACTCTCCATAGAGTACGCTTTTGTCACCTGGCAGCACAACACCCCTGCACTTTCCACAAAGTCCTCCACTCGATAAACGAGTTTGGTGGGCATTGAAGGGCTGAGGGACCTCGCCCAAGTCCCCAATATGGACACTAATACTTCATAAATATCCAATAGTTGACTACCGTGGTAGTTATGGATGTTTCCGCCCCCATACTGATCCCATACTGCTAAAAACGAATTCGCCCTTACGGTGTTAATACGCGATTCCTACAAGCGTTGCGGCTGCCTCAAAAGTACATATCGTCCCCTGGTGGAGCGCCCAACGTGTGGCACACCACCACCTACTCAAACGGCGTCTTTAGCCTAACATGGCTAAAGCAGTGAACGAATAATACGTGGAATGGGTTCACGACCTAGAGGGATATATCCAACCGATATATCTTGGTGTGTTAAAATGCAATGTACTGTTCACTTGAGTGAGTGTAAAAATGTGTTATAATAATTAGTGAGAGATAACTTAAAACCTAAAACCCGCTCGGACGATTGGTCACGCATTGAACCGTACTCCTTCTTCTACTGCTAAGTCACTACGTTCTCTGTGGACACACTAGAGTCTAGGGTGAGGGCCTGCCTGAAACACAAATCTCTGCAATTTATGAACATTTAAGCCGGCTTCCGACTTGACCCTTTGCACGAAGAAGGCATTAAACCATTAATTATGGTGTCATCTAGCCCTACTACCATATACACAAATGCACAACGAACTATAAATAGTTTGCTACCACTCGGTGACCCTGTCAACAAGTTGGGCTTGGGCACAAATTCAGAAGTGAAGCACTTGTGTTGACTATTTAAGATGGATTTTGTGACGGGTTGTACTGCATTCTCACGTAGTTTACTTCACTTTTTCTTCGTAATTGGGTGCCTGAGGGCACCTTCGGTATGCTTAAGCTTCGTAACGTTGTCTCTCAACTACACAACGTGATGTTTATCTGATTTGGCCCCTCCATTCATGTCCAAGCAACGGTCCTCTGCACCTGCATGATTCCACACTTTCACACAAAACTTTGAATGAAGATGACGTGTAAATTTCTATCTCCAGGTTACAACGCGAAACACAAACCATGAATTACTCTTTGCACTTATCAATATAGTTCACTCATCTATCGGTGTTGTCTCCACAAAATGTTGCAGATAATGGTATCTTTGTACTGCAATCTCGTCGTTTGAGGACATCCTGAAGAGGATTTCGGAAATATGATATTCCCCACAAGCATTCATTCAAATTGACTATTTGATCACTGGAGTCAGCGTGCAACTTTGTGGCAAATGGTTGGTTTACAAAGGTAACCCACAAAAGATATGTGGTTTGGTTTGACGAAATGGACGGTCACCATGTCTGCGCCATGCTTCCAACAGACCCAACTAAGAACTTAAAGGAAGGCTAAGGAAGTGACCAATCACTCCCTTCCGAAGTGCTGTCTGGCATTTGAACTTAGGGCTAACTGGGAGTCAGGAATAACTCCAACGACACAGAAACCGTAAGCTGTCTTGAGTCTCTTTACCCTTAAGTTATCCTTTCTCACCCACGAGGTGCTTGCTTCACCATGCCGGCTCGCACTTGTGCGGTAAAGTTCACAATCCGCCGACTGAAGCGCGTGACGCCGCGTTTTGTTACCCCGTGCAGAGACTTGACGGAGTTTATAAAAAGGACAAATACATTTTTGGCATATCGGACGACGTTGGTGCGCTGCAGCGTGTTGGGTGCAAAGAATTCCTTCTGAGAGGAGCGCAGCCCAAGCCTCTTGGCTTGCCGCTCAGTTGCTTTGCGGCACCTTCCTTTGCACTTGTACACCTCCAAATCCCCGCCCTTTGAGGTGTCGTTATCATGTCTAAAATACAATAATCCAGCGTAAATCTCCGCGGGATCATCATAGTGTGCTCGCCTGACACTGGATTCCTTTTTAACAGGTGAGTTGATCGCGATCTGTGCTTCCAGAGAGATGTCTGTTACGTTTTTCTCCCAGCCGCGCACGGCAGTTCTCACCCTGTGCATATCGCTTCGTAAGACCTTCAAATCGCGCCTGAAGTGAGGCAGCAAGCTACCGAACAAGTCCGCGACTTCTCGATAAAAGTCAGGAGATGAGTGGTATCTAACAAAGTCCAACCAGACGTCGGGAAGTGTGGCATTCGCTGAGGGTGTCAAACACTGTGCAGCTGGCATGTTATACCGCACGTTGCTCTGCAGCTTGTGCCCTGGAGCAAACCTCTCGTCGGCTGGAAAATTCTCTTCCAGTTGATTATAGACTTCCTCGTCTAGCGCATCCTCAATTACGATGTGCGGGTACGGATAGGGAATGACCATAGAAGCGTTGGCGTTTTTCAACACACTAAGGTGACGCAGGTGGCTATACGGGGAGGGAGCTTTAATCTCTCCGCGGGTAGATACGCCTCTTGAAATCTTGCGATATAACCACTGGAGAGCATTAGAGCTCGTTGTTTTCACTGGTTTGACAACCGTGGAGGTGGATGGTGAGGAGACAGGACCGTCAGCGGAGGAAGTGACAAAAGTGGGTTCGGAAGCAGCAGTGCTTCGAGATGGAGCCTGGATGTTGGGATATACATCGGAATCGTCACTAAGTGAATCAGATATGAGAGACTGTCTCTTGTAAGTGGCGGCATCAGCTTCATCAGAAGTGGTACTGAAAGTGGTATTGGATGAAAATGGCGCGGTGTCGTGGTGTAACGTGGAGTTTGAAGCAAAGGACCAAAAGGATAATTCTGATGTGTACTTCGAAGTGGAAGTGACGCCTTCGCTTGCCACTCCAACAAAGTAGATTGAAAGCGTGGTGCTTATAATACCAGGGAGGTGAGCCTCCTTCATCCAGGTGTGTCGCTGCCCGCTGTGCTATGGGGGAAAGCACGTAATCGTAATGTCAAATGCGTTATATGTGTTATAACATGCGTTATAACATGCGCTATAACATGCGCTATAACATGCGTTATAAACAGTTTTTAAAAAGTTTTCTAATCAGCTGCGGCATAGCCCAGCTTGCATGACACATATGACACATATGTGGCCGATAGAGCTGCCCAACTTAAACTGGTCCGTTCATTTTTAACAGTGGCAATTTTCCGAATCCGACAGTCCATATACGATTCCAGAGATCAAAATATGATACATTCCTTTGTTGCTCCCCAGGAATCTCTTCGGACCTTCCGATGTTTCCGATCTGAAAACATTGGACGGCTCAACTTTAGTTGGGCACCCCTACCGGCCGATGCACTGCGTGTGGAATTACAAAAAAAAAAGCCAAGAGCATGTCTGCCCGCAACTTACTCTTGTTCCCAGAGTTTCTCCGAGCGCGGTCGACGTTACAGTTGATCGAAGAGGCTCGGAGAAATGGACCCCACAGAGTTACAAACCCTAATTGTCTATTTTCGTCCATAAGCTCTGGGGACAAGAGTAGCCCGCAACTGCGTCTCCAGCGGGTCCGCCTCGGAGAACTGCACTCCACGACCCCCTAGAATTGGTGGGACGGCCGGTAGGGTGCAGTTGGCGTGCTCTAGCAGCGTGTAGCTCGATGCCCGAGGCAAGATGTATGGTGTGGGGGATGTCGAAGGACATCAGGTGGGATGTGGGACTACCGCGCCTTGCTTGCCGCATCCCACCCTCGGGACGGCACCCCTAATTCTAGTGCAAAAGTTTGTTGATGTAGACTGTGGTAGGTGGGGGCGCTGGAGGGGGTGTGACCCGAGCATGGTTGCGCTGACGGAACAGGGCGTAGCGATACTCTTGTTCCTAGAGTTTCTCCGAGCGCGGCCGTTGCGCGGCCTGCGACACGCGAGGGTCGACGTTATAGTTGATCGAAGAGGCCGCTCGGAGAAATGGACCTCAGAACGTTACAAACCCTAAGTCTAATTTAGTCCATAAGCCGTGGGATCAAGAGTAGGCGTAGAGCTCTAGCGAGCGAACCGCTTCGATTCGTGCGGCGTGCGAGGTGTGCTGAAATCTGTATAGGCAGCCCTGACCGGGAGTCCCGGTGCAGGCCCCTATGACAGACTTGTGAGATATAATATACCGTATTATATCGGGTGGTCACTGAATAGTTTCTCATACAAGTGTAAACTGATTATAAAGATAAACGAATATATCATACATCTGTGACCTAGGTATTTGTCACCAAGTACTGTACGAGTACTGGTACAGTCGAACGGAGTCATGCAAGTTATGACCTACGGTGCACTGACTCCAGCACACCACCCTGTAACTGTACGGAGTGTTGTTCAGGTGGCAGAGAGCGGCTCACGGATAAAGTCCAAAGTCCCGAAACAACAAACAGCTTGTAGCTGGAAACTGCTAGAGGGAGGCCTGTGCTTTAGCCAGGGCGGTCCCTTCCTAAAACTGCTGCTAGGATACTGCTTGCAAGCTAAGTTCCTACAGCTCAATTCAGCAGATACTCAGCCACTTTGAAAGTGGTCTACAAAGTTGCAGAGTTCACCAGAGTTGAAGAAGTCGTCAGTGTCAAAGAAGTTCAACCAGAACCAGAGTCCAGAAGTCATAATCCAGAACCAGAGTCCAGAGACCAGTGTCCAGAACCAGAAGCCAGAACCATAATCCAGAAGCCAAGACCAGAAGCCAGAGGCAGGAGAAGATTCGTAGAGTAAAATTAGGAATTCCGAAAAGTGAAAATCTGATCCTAAGCCTGCCGAGACCACAGAAGGAAAAGGAATGCCGAAAGGTAGAGTGTACGGCAAGGCAGACAGACTGTTGGCAGTCACCCCTGTGGGATGTACTGCTGTGGTGAATTCAGGGTCTCGATCGAGCACCACCGAACCCTGAACCGCTGACACACATGCAAGACACATGAGTGCGGGCAGGGCTAGAGATGCAAAAGAGAAGACCCTCGGCAATGTTGCCACACCGACACGTGACCGTGTAGCCGGTGGGGCCGAGGGAATCTCGTCTCCGGAATAAGAAAAACCGTCGGAGTCGTCGTCATCGTCGATCACGGAAAGCTCTCCCGGGTGAATCGACTCGTGAACCGAGTCAATCGAGCACAATTTAAGGGAGGTGTCAGGCATGCCGGCATTACCTGGTCCATAAAAGGAGACACGTAGTGGCTCCTCGAAAGGAGACCCGAAAGAAGCGGGGTCCGATGCCGAAACAGGGTATAGCCCAGTGTCGATCTCGTGATTGGCAGGTGGTGGCGCATCGCACACCACCTGCGGTACAGACAGAGTACCGATGTGCAGAGGCTGCTTACCGGCGGCGGCGGCACCACCGACCTGTGCAGCCGTAGCCGCAGACCGCAGGGACTCGAGGACGCCCCGTGCATCTGAAAGCACACCCTCCATGCCGGCGTCCGAAGCACCATGACCCAAGCCCGCATAGTGGGCACGTAATCCCACGTCGTGCCGCACCGGGTAGGTGAAGGGCTCAGGATCGGTACGCACCAGCGGCTGGTCGTGCTCGTGGCATAGGTCAGCGAATTCTTCGTCGTTCTCGTTGTCGAAGGCGGTTTGGAAGGCGGAAACCACCTCGTCCAAGTCCATGGCGGCATCACGTAGCTCAACATCGCACGAACCACACACCTCAGGGCAACGTGCAGTGTCGTGAAAGTGTCCAGGGCAGAGTGGGCACTCCTGTACGAAGGCCGAGGATGCGGAGTGAAACGAGATGCTCCTAGCACCCTGCGCCCTAATACCCTGAGGCCAATTCCCGCCTTTCGGGAGTGGGGATGCCGCGAAGCGGTGCCCCCATCCCACGCGACGGTCACGTCCGTGAAACTTACCGTCCGTACGACGGTTCCGCTCATCACGCCACTTGGACGGTGGAAATCTCACACCACCGCCTCCATGCGGACGGTGAGAATCATTCCGTGGCGGCGGCGTGTCTCGTGCAATCTCGCGCTCGTCATGACGGAGGGAGGCAAGTAGGGCAGAGGCCTCACCAATGATACGAGCGAACTCCTCGAGGAAGCCCGAGACGTCACTCGGCTCCCCACCTGCGTAAGCCAATCCGAGAGGCGTGTGCGTCGGGATAGGCGCGGCTGCCTTGGGGCGGGTGGGAGGGCCATTAGGGTTCGCACACCACCACACTTCCAGAATGTGAGTGTAAACCTCCTCGATGCTCACCTTCGCCAATTCAGTGTCAAGGCGAAGCGAGGTGATCACCTCCTTGTAAAATTCGGTGTCCAGTGCCGCTAGGAGCTGCCTCTTGGCAGCCTCGTCGTCCGGAGCTCCGGCTCCGCTAGCCGCAATAGCCTTTAGGCACTCATCAAATTGGGCCACTAAGGGCTCTGGATCAACAGAGGACCCAAAAGAAATGCTCAAGAGCTCCTCGTGATGGCGGAGCGGCCGATGCCCAGGCGGCAGCAGCCGCTTGGTGATCTCAAGGAGGGCACGCTTACCGTCGCGCGGAGAAACCCGAGCCGAAGCGTCAACCCACCTTCGAGCTGGAGAGTGTGGTATTGTCAAAGAGACCAACGCACGAAGTAAAATGTCGTTGAAGATCGGGTGAACCTCTTTGGTGACGTCCACGAGGTCAAAGATGTCCTCGTTGGCGGTGTCCTGGTTGACAAAAGATGCCTCCAAGGCAGTCACCAAGGAGTCCCAAAGAAGTTGACGATGAGGTTCACTTCCGGAAAATGAAGACGCCTTAGTACCTAAGGTGTCTTTTGCAACACGCTTAACAACGCCAGTGTCCCAGGATGATTGTAACACGGCGTTGCCGCGTGCACGTGTCCTGTCAGCAGCAGCGAGTGCGACCTTCGCTGACTGCGGGGTGCTCTTATATCGAGCACCCACGTTCCTAGCAAAAATAGAGTCTAGGCGCATTCTAGCGCCCATGGCCTGTGTACCAACAGAGGATGAAGTCATCAGAATAAATTCCTATAGGAGGGGGGTTGGGGAAAAGGCGAGGCGCAAATTGTAAGGTGGCGGACGACGGTAATGCAGTCGCGGAGTAAGGAGAAGATGGGGTCGAACGAAATCAACGAAGTCGAATACGCGACGGCCAAGGAGATGTCGACAGGGGTGATCAAGCCAAGTCTAAAACAAAATCCAGCGCGGACACTCGAAGAAGTTGCCGAAAGTCCCAATCCGAAATCTCACCGCAACTTAGTGCAAACCGCACGCCCTAAAGTGGCCAATTCAACACCTCGCGAGGCCCCAACGCCCCGCCAAGCGGAAAAGCTTAGCCAATCATGGCAAAGTCAGCAGTGAGAAAAGCGGGGCAATACCCCATAACCTGTGAGATATAATATACCGTATTATATCGGGTGGTCACTGAATAGTTTCTCATACAAGTGTAAACTGATTATAAAGATAAACGAATATATCATGCATCTGTGACCTAGGTATCTATCACCAAGTACTGTACGAGTACTGGTACTAACAGTCGAACGGAGTCATGCAAGTTATGACCTACGGTGCACTGACTCCAGCAAGACTCCTAGGCCAACACTGAACTGCTGACCGATCTATAGGTTCGTGCTGTGACACACGCTGTGTCACAGGTAGGCTAGACTCCGAAACCGTCCGAGACCGTTACGGGTATATCTAGCTTAGGGTTTATTTATCTGAGGAGTTTATCCACACAGTTCGGGAGTTTCTGATATCTAGTGAACTAGTAGGATATTCCAGTAGGTTATGGGCCCACCACGCTTCCACTGCGTGATATTCCAATAAGGTGTCCCACACTAGAAGAAGCGGAATAATACTTTGGGGTGGTTGGTGGGGGGCGGGGTGGGGAGGTTCGAAATGCATGCCGACTCTCGGGGTTCGGTCTTACCACTTCATAACGCGTACGTGGGTCGCAAGGCTGAAAAAAACTGGACCGTCATACGATAGAGATACTAGGCCAGTAGATCTAGAGATCTCCACTAGGCCTGCGAGCTGCGACCGAATATTTGACGTCATTTTACGATCGGACGGCACTGGCACGATACGATTAGTAAGTGTAACCGAGTTTTAACTTTTATTGACGATTGCAATTCTCTGTTCTGTGTCTTTGTGAAAGTGTATCTATACATAGAGACAAGGGACGGTATCGGCGGTTTTTTCGATCGATAACTTTGAGTAACTGTAAAAGTGATATCGATATATATGATATCTGAACAACTTATAATTTTAATTATCGACCGATATGAGTAACTAGGTAAATTGTTATCGATCGATATGAGTAACTAGGTAAATTGTTATCGATCAATAGTTTAAAAAATCCTACTATCGATAATCGATTTTGATAACGATACCAACCCAAAATCAGGTCGATATATCGATATCTCAACAAAGCTTGCAAGTAGACCACAGTAAAGGGCAAACTAGTCACAGCAGATTGAACAGGAATACCTTACATATTACATTTATTTGGTATTTATTGAAGCCATCATGGAGTGTTATAGTGTCCCCTCAGTAACTCTCTTTCTCAAGTCTGAGTGCATTTGTGACGCTTGATTCCAGTTCCGCGCTTCCCCATCATGTTTATGTTTCCCATCATGTTTCTGAGTTTGTGGCTGAGATTTTTATTGTGGCTTTAAATGTTTATTCTGGCTTTATTGTGATGCCCGATGGTCGAATAGATCTTGGGATCACCTATATACGCACATGATTGGTCGTTTCCGACTAAAGATACAAGTCATTCCAACAGCAATTCGACCAAGTCATGGGATCCATGACGCATGAGCGTCGTCCCTTGCCCTGGTCAAATTATCGATATTTTCGATATCTGCCTGATTTCGCGACGATATCGGGATTCAGCGACGGCGCATATCGATAACACGCGAACAATCTGATATCGATAAATCGATACAAAAAAAACTCAAAACACTATCGATTGATATGAGTAAGTACCCAAACTCATATCGATCGATATGAGTAAGTACCCGATATGATATCGATTGATATGATATTTTTCGATAACGCTAAAAAAACTATCGATGAGTAACGATATTTTCGATATATCGATATATCGGGATATCGAACTATCGATACCGTCCCTTGCATAGAGATAGTATTATGAACACCGCGTCTGCCATGTCATGGCCCGTGCCATAACGTCGGGGTGGCGTCGCGTCGTGGCACACGTGGACACGCGAATACAGTGGCGAACTGGCGATGTGGCGATGTGGCGATGTGGCGATGTGGCGATGTGGCGAACTGGCGATGTCATCCTTACAGTATCGTTTGGACGTCGTCAGATTGAAATTTCGTTTGTGTCGCCCGTTGGGACTCGAGCTTTGATTAGGTATGTAAGTAAGTAAGTAAGTAAGTAAGTAAGTAAGTAAGTAAGTAAGTAATTCAAAGCCTGCGGCGCAACCCTAGGTCCCCGCCCCCTTCTCCACACGTTGTGGGAAGGGGGGTAAAGGGGAGCCCCCAAATCTCCCACAAAGGGACATGCACCACGCGATGACGATGAACAGTCATCGTAACAAAGGCCTTAGTTTGCATTCGCTTCCCCCTTCACGTCGCGCCGGCTTCGCCGAGCATATATATATCATAAAATATATTCAATTAAATACCATCTACTGCTTTCACCGATCCCTCATATATTGGTAATATATGAGGGGGTGGGGGAGTTGCGCCTACGGCGTTGCCCCAACTCCATTGGTATGTAGGATATCGTATTGGTGTCCATTGGTGTCGAACCCGTGTGCGTGATGATAGTTGTATAGCCGCGTTTTTTGACGCGGGGCTTGTGTTTATGAACACACCCAATCCAAAAAGATATCTCTCTCCGTTGATTGCTCGATGATCACTCGAACCACAATAGCAAACAGCATAATGAAGGCATACCGTACCGCATAAACGCATATCGCAACCTACGTGGCTGCCACGTGTCTGCATTACACTGCGCGTTATGATGACGTGGCAGGTCACCCGTCGTATATAAACCGAGAATAGTAGCAGAAAAGCACCGTCTAAAAACATGCATACTGGTTCACGTATCCCCAATAGTCTGTTGTCCGCACATGTATATTAAATGAATGCTGAATAAAAATCGATTGAATTTTGAAGTTTAGAAGTTATAAAAGCCCTGTCTAGGGGGGCCATAGGTTATTTCGATTCGATCATTCAAGTGGGAGTGATGGGATGTGTATGTGTGTGTGTGTGTAGATGGGTGGGTGGGTCCCTTTCAAATGAAAACGGGCACATTGCCCCATGCACTTGGAGGTACACAAGGTTCTAAAAGCCATGTAGTATATAGCAATACAACGAAACCTATTGTGGGTAAGAATAACGAAACCTATTGTGACCACAAAATCTCAACAAAAAATAATAACATACATTAAATTAAATTGAGTCACGCCGGCTTGTTATCAATCAAGCATACCAATTTCATGGGATGAAGTAACCACTGCTGGTGCTATCATGATTGAAATATGCCAAGGTATGATATCGGCTGTGAGCGGACTTATCGATCGATTCCGATAATTTTGATAATTCATAGTGATCAATTGCTGTGTCAATTCAGTGGCGTGGCCATTAGCAAGTGCTTTATCGTCCACTTGTATACCGTCTTCCTCAAATCGCATTGCATGCCGATAATGGCGCGCTTGACCCCCGCAGTGGAGGCCAACACACCAACCCAATGCATACTAATAATCTGGCACCTGCCACCAATAAAAGTGATAAACTTCATATCCACACATGATGCATAATTATACATTATATACAGCACTTATAACACAGGCTTGATACCACATACCCCACACGCATCATCCCCTCCACTTCCCCCAATACTCTAGCTCCACGTGCGCCTCGAGGCAGAGCTGCTCCTATATGTAGGTATGCATGTATAGTGTAGGTATGTATGCATGTAGGTATGCTAGAAGTGACACGCTGACTGTATATCTAGCATGGCTGTTTATATAGGGGTGTGTGGGTGTAGGTGTGTAGAGGTGTGCAGAGGTGTGCAGAGGTGTGTGTGTGCGCGCGCGCGTGCATGTGTGCATGTGTGCATGTGTGTGCGATCGTGTGCATGTGTCCATGTGTCCAGGTGTCCAGGTGTCCATGTGTCCATGTGTAGGTATGTATGCATGTAGATACGCTGAAAGTGACACACTGGAATACATGCATACATACATGTGTGCGACTCGTGCAGGCGTGCGACTCGGGCAGGATATATATCACTATCAACATATCATCGGAATGCATGTGCGCGGAGCTGCTGTGCCCGGAGGCACAGCGTGAGCCGATATGCCTATGCGTCCGTATGTGTGTCATCGGGGGTAATCTGGGATTGGCACGATGACAGTGAGATTGGGCTTGAAATCACGATGAGAATGAATACCAGATGTCCGGGGTATGACAGTATGACACTATGACACTATGACAGTATGACAGTATGACACTATAGTAGTATGACAGTACTGTGGGGGGTGTCATCGTGGAACTCAGTCAGACCCTCGAAGAATGGTCAGATTCGCATCGGGGTTGAAAAGACAATGAAATCGAATATCAGATATTAAGGTTATGACAGTATGACAGTATGACGCTATGACAGTATGACAGTATGACAGTACAGTAGTATGACAGTACTGTGGGGCAGTCATCGTGTCAGCCTGTTGGCATAACATCTGAATCGAGAATGACGAATCGGAATTAGAAATGAGATCGGATCGGGAACTGAACGTTGAGCCGAAGTGTGACATCGGCTCTCGAGTGGTTGACCCTGCAACCTGAGTGACGAGTGAATAAGTAGAGCACTTGAGAAGTGTTTAGCCTTCAGAACTCGGAACCGAATTGTGTACCTTTGCACGTTCAATCAAAAACATATCTCCGAGCATCTGTCGTCGTGCCCCTGGCACATTTGGTATCAGCGTGCTGCGATTTCGCCTCTGCGCAACTCGCCCACGGGCCTTTTGTAACTTCCGTTGTAATACAGGGGGAGAGCTGCACTTCCGGCTATCTGGGCGCAATTTTAGCCTCCGTAAGTACATTTTTTTTCGTATACAACGGCCGTATCCTTTGGAAAACATCTCCAAAACTTCATATTTTCGCCCCTTAACACTGGGGGCCCAACCAGGCTCAGAAAAGTCAGCATTCGTTTTCCGATCTTAACTTCCAAGTCTGCCCCAGGCTACAAACAACCGTCAGGGAGCACCCTAAAGGGTTTCCCCGGTTTATAGTAGCCAGGAAAACCTCATAGCCCACTTTCTAGAGCCTTAAAAAGGCGAAAAACAGCCAAAAACAGCCCAAAATAGCCGTTTTAGCCCGTTTTCAGCCTACCCCCAAACCTTCCACAGTAGCCCCCACCACCAAAAACTCCTTCCCCAGACCCCATAGGACACCCTAGAACCCCCCAATACCGCCCTCACGGCCACCAGCAGCTGGGAAAACCCCTCAAACACAAACACAGCGTGGCATCTCCAGGCAATACAAGTGATCGACGCCCCCCCTTGGGTCCTCCTTGGCGCTGATTGGGTTCCCCCATCTCCACCTGGAAGTCCCGCCCCTTCGCCTCCAGCGAGCGACATCGAAGAGGACGAGACTAATTAAATAAAAAAGGCGAGCACTCACCACTTTGCTCACCTGTGGCTATTGCCACACCCAGTCCTTGATCTCAACCAGCTCAGCAATCAGGATGTCACAGCAGACATCAGAGGCATTTCCCAGCATGAGTGTCAGCGCAGAGCAGCTACACCACACTCTGTTCTCTCCCATAACCTTCCCATCGCCCACCGCATATGCTTCCGCTCACCCCATTCCACATCCAGGCACCACCATGCCCTACACAGCGGTGCCCCGCCCTTATACTATGCCGGATGGCACCCCCGCACAGGCTGTATGGAACGGCGTCAATTGGGTATTGCCCCAATCAGCGCCCCTCGCTGGGGGAGTATCACCAGTGCCGTTCACACTGGGAACCCATCACCCCGTGGGCGCATATCCCACACCGTTCCAACAACAGCTACAGCAGCAGCAGCAGTGGCTCGCGTACCAGCAGCAGCAACAGCAGTGGCTTCAACAGCAGCCACTGGAACCGATGCAGCAGCAGTTACAGCAGCAGCAGTTACAGCAGCAGCAGCACAGCAGCAGCAGCAGCAGCAGCAGCAGCAACAGCAACCGCAGCCGCCACAACTGCCGCAACATCGACCACAGCAGCCCCATCAGCTGGCACCAGCCACCTCCGCGCTTCATGACTCAGGCGCGGATCCCTCATCGCTGCAGCACTTCATCAGCATCGGCGCCGCGGCCCTGCCGGACCCTCTGCAGGTACCCCTTGACAGCGGGGTTCAGCAGAACGTCTTGGGCGGTACCCAGCTCTTGGTGCGTCACCTTCCCGCGGTGGCGACAACCTCAGAGACTCGCCGGCGTCGGCGTTCCCGAAGGGCATCTTCGGGCCCTGCGACACATGGCAAGCATCTCCCAGGTCCAAGCCACGCACCCGATCACTCTGACCCCGACTCTGGCACGGACATCAGCCGCACCAGCACGGGGACCAGAGGCAGCCGAAGCACGCAGGCACGGGCTGAGCGCAGGCGGAGGGCCGCCCACAGGTCCGGCTCTGACTCGGACGCGAGCAGCCGAAGTGAACACATTCGCAGAGAAGTCCTAGCGGCAGTACAGGCCCTGGACATCTCCGCGGTGCTCTCGAGAGGACTCGCGCTGCCTGGTGCGACGACATCGGCGGGAGTCTCCCCACCAGGCGACCCTCAGGGCAGCGCACAGGGCCTGACGGCGGACCATCTACACGAGGCAGACGCTGCCGCCAGCGTAACCCCTCCTGTGCCTCAGACCGCCGCTGAGACCGCTCCCGCCGAACCTCCCACTCAGGGCCGGCCAAATCCCCATAACATGATGGTGGCCCGCCGGCGACAGTCGATGGAGACGGTGGTGCACGGCGGTGGCAATCCCGACTCAGAGCCCAGAGACTCCAGTTCAAGCGACTCGCCACCAGGCCCCCCTAGTGATCCACCTCAGGATCCCCCTGACGATCCCGCACCAGAGCCCTCCTACCCTCAGTACCCAGAGGTCAGAGCCCTCTTCGTCACCCACGATGGTGGGTCATTGTGGGTGCATCAGTCAGCTGGGGTGCGAGGCGCGGCAACCGTCTCCCTACCATGGGACGAACGCCGCCGGGCTGGGGTGCAGGGCGACGCCATCTTGTTCAGGATCATGCACCTGCTGGGAGCGCCGCTGACTGCATATGCGCGCATGGGGGGCCGGCTACACCATGCACCCCTACCCCTTACCAACCCTCGTGTGGAGACCTGGGTCCTTATGGTCGACCGCGAGGTCATGGATATGGCAATGGGGGACCCAGCCGCGGCCAATGTGCGGTCTACCAGCATGGGGCAGCCAGTATGGGAGTGGATCCCTGCTACTGCGCGGGAGTCGGAGATGCAGAACTTCGATCAGGACGGGCTCGCCGCGTGGTCGGAGGTCAGCAACTCCGATTGGTACCGGAGCATGAGCGTGGTGGCCGCACAACCATCCACACCCCTGCCCTTCCATACACCTCTTCCACTCCCCGCACCACCATCAGCCCCTACATTACCGCCCACTCCGACCGCAGTCCCCACAAATCCCGCGCCTGCGCCTCCGCCCGCGCATGCCCCGGGACCACCACCTCCTGCCCGTTTCCCCCATTCCGCCGCCGCAAACCCCGTTCACTCTGCCGCTGCCGCGAACCCCGTTCACTCTGCCGCCGCTGCGAACCCCGTGCTCTCTCCCAGCGCCACCCCCTTTGTTCCAGGCATCGTCCGTCTGCCGCAGGGCACTAACCTGCGAGCATCTCCAGACGAGGTCCGCCTGGAGCACAAGACCAAAGAGATGGTGCTAAAGCTGGTCAAGAGCGTCACCAGGTTCCCCCGCTCCGCGTCCGACACAAAATCGGCCGACAAGGAGGGCCTCCTGACGCAGTTGGAGCACTACTCCCACATGGTGCGGAAGGTATTCCAGGAGGCCATCGTGATCGAAGCACTGACCACTCCCAGTTGTACGCCATCAGTATCAGAGTACCAGGCGAGTGTGTCAAGCCTTCTTTGGAGCTTCAAGGAGTATACTCTTCAAGACCAGCAGAGAAAGTTCTTGGAGCGCGCGGCGGGAACCTTTGGGTCCGAGCAAGCTTGGCACCAACGCTACGGGGACCTGGATGTGTTCTTCAGCGATCTGGCGGTGTGCTCTCTGACGCAGGCCTACCTGGAGAACGTACACGGCGAGGCCATTGCCCTGATAGAAGCAGGCGGTGAGCGAGACCGCGGCGGAGTATTTCTCGCGACTGGAGACCCGCATGGCCTCCGTCAACTTCTTGGCCGGCAGAGTCCCAAATTGCGTGGAGATGACCAATTTGTCGATGCTCTCTACGTACCGCCGGGGGCTGAAATATGCACCCAAGGTGATGCGGCGCCTGAGAGCCATCCACTTGGATGTCTCCAAACCAGAAGAGTGGGAGAGGAAGGCCGTTGCTGACGACATCCCAGGCACTCACAACGCCTTGTTGAAGATTCGGGAAGTTGCTGAGGAGGTGGAGAGTGACATTGACACGGAGGCGGCTCAGAGGCGCTCTCAAGACCGTCCTCCCCGTGCTGTTTCCTTCGCTAACCCACCACCTCGCACCCCCTTCTACAGGCGCACCCCCTCTTCGAGCCGCCCAGCTCTTGCCATGCTGGAGAACGGGCCTGCCACCACCGTCGCCGCGGCAGTGACTCCTTTGCCACCACCACCTGGCCTCTCCCGCCCTGACGCTCCGAAAGTCCGCCGGTGCTTCGCCTGCGGCTCTGCGGAGCACATCGTCCGTAACTGTACGGACGAGGCTAAACTCAAGGAGTGGAGGGCCCATGCACCCGCTCGACTGGCGAACTCCCCTGGGTTTGTAGCCGCCGTCGTTTGGGCCATCGAGCAGCAGGAGGACATCTCCTCGGTGGATGGCGTCCCAGAAGAGTTTTCCGAGGAGGTCCTGGCTCTTGCTACCTGTGAGGACGAGCAGAGCTACCAGACCCTGGCGGCCCTTGCGGGCATCGAGCTTGTGGAGGGTGACGGCCTCCCCCCGGTGGAGAGCGATGAATGACTGGCCGGCGGCCAGCCCCAGACCCTGCCCTTCGAGGAAGTGAGGTCTTGCCCTGATGATCAGACCCTCTCCGCCCTGGAGAAGCGGTCAGAACCAGTGGAACCCCGACGCGCCCGAGGACGCCGAGACCCTTGGGGCCAACGTCCCCACCCCAAGAGTGTGGCCTTCACCTCTGGGACCCGCTTGCGACGCACCTACCGCTCAGCTGGTGCCCCATCGCCGCCGAGGGATGACTTGTCCAGCCACCCTCTCGCAGGAAGCACCCCCTTCGATGAGCCGTCGCTACCTCTTGATGACGGCCCCGCTTATACACAAGCGAGGATCGAGGGTCGGAGGGGACGACGAGTTCCCCGGCACAGACCCCCCATTATGGGCAACAACCGCGGAGAGCCCCGCGACCTTCGCCCCCGACCGCGTGTTGTCCTACCGCTGCCCATCTATCAGTCCAACCTCGCAGACCCACGGAAAAGGCTAACTGCGTGGCACTGGAAGAGAGATCTGTACTCCCTCCCCCTCGAAGTCGCCATGCAGAAGGTCCGCAGAGCTCTGCGCAAGTCCCCAGAGGCTGCCAAGGACCTGGTGGATAAAATGTCGGAGCGCGTCCGCAGCCGCGTACACTCTGGGAGTCGATCGCCAAAGGAACGCGTGAACCGCGCCAACCAGCTGGCAGAGAGGATACGCATTGCCCGCGAACCTCAAGATCGCAAGGAAGGCCATCGGCGCATAGCATTGTGGCACCTCCTTTCACACGACGGTCGCCAGCAAGTCCCCGAATCCTCTAACACCAGCTCCCACGACCTCTACGTGGCTTGGAGGGAGCTGTCGCCTGCCGAGCAGCAAAAGGCAATCGCCACTTCGAGTCCAGACTCTTCCCCAGGTAGCAGGCTGTGGGAAAAGGAGGGCGCACGAAGGGCAGCAGCGAGGTCTTCGATATCCCTCTGCACCCTGGACACTGAAGTGGGCACGATACCTGGGACAGCGGGAGATGTGGGTTTACCTGGCGCCTGGTGCAGTCTGCACGCAGTACACCAGTACAAGATGAGGAAGCTGGGTCCCAGCCCCTTGGGAGCATCCCCTCCATCATCCTCGCTGGCCGAGCTCACAACAGAGACTACATCTTCGCACCATGATAACGCGCCGGCCACTCCGGGAGGAAACCCCGAGAGTTCATCCTACTGCTCAGAGGCGGAGGAGACCTCCGCACCCAGTTCGCTTTGCTTCACCCAGCAGATGACCACCGTCAGAACGCATGAAGCGGATGAAGCGCCACCCTGTCTCGACAGCCACCCCATCGCTGAAGACCCTGAGGTGATGGAAGAGGAGTCCTCGGTCAACTCGCTCTGCTTCACCCAGCAGATGGCAGCAGCTGGGACCCCTCAGACGAGAACTGACCACCAGAGCTCCCACCAGCTCGCCCACAACTCCCCTGCTGGCAGCCCTCAGCATGACGAGGATCCTCTCACCCATGGCAGTCTCACCAATAGTGTCGCTACCCATGTGAGCCCCACAACAAGCGGCACTACCCACGTGAGCCCCACAGTAAGCGGCACTACCCATGTTAGCCCTACCACCAGTGGCACTACACATGTGAGCCCTACCACCAGCGACACCACTCATGTCAGCCCCACCTCGAGCGAATGCACCTCAGCGGGCACCCTGCTGACGGCGAGTGCAGACAACCTCGTCAGTCATCCGCCTGAAGATGTTGATTTGCTGGATGAGGAGTTCTACGCCGCGTGTAGGCAAACGTTGGAAGAATGCCGCGAGGCCTCGGACAACCTCCTCCCCAACCTCAAGTGCAAAAGCATACGCACAGATGGGGGAGTTCAGTGGAAGACCGACATCGAGGGTACCCTTGCAGCGGCACATGACGAAGAAGGACCGCTATTGCTGGTATTCTACGCAACCCTCAGAGGGCACACGGTCAAGGTGCTGATTGACTCGGGGGCCTCTGACAGCTTCATCTCGGAGCAGAGCGCTAAGCGATGTGGCCTCACAACACGAGCCGGCTCCGAGATGCGAGTCACCCTGGCGGATGGATCTGTGAAGATCACTGGCGCCACCGCGTACGCCAGGTTTAACACGCACACCACCACGGGCACCTATACGGAGAACGCCCTTGCCCTCCGGATCCTACCACTGGGCATACAGGTGGATGTTATCCTCGGCGGAAGGTGGCTGCGCAGTCACTCTCCTGTCACTCTGGGCTATGAAGGGAATGGCTCCGTCTCCTTCCTCAGGAAGTCCCGCAGTGGCAAGATTGGGGATCGCGTCACCATCACAGGCTGTTCTCCTGGGAAAGCTTCTGGGGACAGGTCTCCGAAGGGCACAGCCTGCGCGGGATTGGTGGATGAGGTGTTCCTGACCCCTGCCCAGCTGAAGAAGTACCTGGTGTATGCGGAGACGCAGAAGCTACGCGGCAATGACGACCCGGAGATACAGCCCGCCTGGCTCATGGTGGCCGAGAAGTCCCCGACGATACTGCTTCTGCCTTTGCAGCCACGGCTATCGACTCTGAGAACGCCGAACCCGCTGCGGATACTGAAGATGCAGAAGTGAGCCCTGAGTGGACCCTCAAGTTTCAGGACTTCTGGGGTGAGGAGTACAAGAAGGAGATGACGACTGCCCTACCGAACATCGATGGACTCAGACATGACCCCCAAGATGAAGCCAACATTAACCTGGACCCTGAGCTGAGCAAGAAGGGACCTCCCTGCCAGCGCATCTACAAGAAGTCCGCAGAGGAACTCCGCCAACTTCGAGAACGCGTGGAGACTCTGATGTCCAAGGGCTACATCCGACCCTCTTCCAGTCCTTATGCAGCTCCCTGTTTGATGGTCCCTAAACCCAGGAACCCCAAGGAGCTGCGACTGGTGATCGATTACCGGCTCCTCAACCGCCAGACAGTTAAGGACAAGTATCCTCTCCCAGACATCCAGATGATGTTCGACGAGATGCAGGGTGCGAAGTTCTTCTCTTCGTTCGACGCGGTGGATGGCTTCTGGCAAGTACCGATGGCACCAGGAGATGTCGAGAAGACCGCCTTCACCACCCAAATGGGGTCATATGAGTGGTTGGTCATGCCGCAGGGGCTGCAGAATTCACCATCTCAGTACCAGCGACGGATGCAGCGGGCCTTGGGCCATCTTCCATTTGTCCGGATCTTCATCGATGATGTGGTCGTCTTCAGCAACACCGCTGCAGAGCATTACGAGCACGTCAAACAACTGCTCCTGACATGCAGGGAGAAGGGCGTCTTCCTCAAGAGGTCCAAGTGCCAGCTGTTGAAGAAATCCTTACGGTTCCTTGGCCACTGCATCTCCGCAGATGGCTGCAGACCCCAACACGACAAGGTGGCTGCAGTGAGGGACTGGCCCGAGCTGGAGACGGTTACCCACGTCAGGCAGTTCTTGGGCCTAGCGGGGTATTACCGCAGGTTCATCCACTGCTTCTCCGAGATCGCTCAGCCTCTCACCCGGTTGACCAAGTCGGATGTACCCTGGGAGTGGGGTCCCATGCAGCAGTGGGCCTTCGAGGAGCTGAAGAAGGCCCTCACATCAGCGCCAGTGCTCGCCTTGCCCAACATTAAGGGTGCCGCAGACGGCACGGCGCCTTTCGTGGTGCAGACGGATGCTAGCGGCATCGCTCTTGGGGGAGTACTTATGCAAGACAATGGAGATGGTCTTGGGCTGCGCGTGATAGCATACGAGAGCCGCCAGATCTCAGCCGCCGAGCAGAATTACCACACCGGCGAGCGTGAGCTAGGTGCTCTACACCACTGTACCACCGTCACCTGGCGGCACTACCTCATCTTCACCAACTTCCGCATCCAGGGTGATCACCGCCCCCTTGAATGGCTGATGGAACCTGGTAGAGAGCTTAGCCGCAGACAGGCACGCTGGTACATGGATCTGGTGGAGGTGGGAGTCCCGAGAATGGAGTACATCAAGGGAGCGCTGCTGCTGGTACCAGACGCCCTGTCCAGAAGACCCGACTTCAAAGACAAGGACGTTCGCGAGGGGTTGAAGGAGGCAGGAGTGATCGACCCCACCTCAGACCTGCCGAAAGACCCTCTGGCAACGCTGGAGTCTGAATGCTTCTCCAGCTCACCACCCGCAGCTCATCCCCACTGGGCTCAGACGGTTGACTGTTGGCTCTCGGCAGTGGAGACCCTCTCCGTGGCGGAACAGGCCATGGACATGGGGGAGACCATCGCTCTCGTTAATCCGAAGCTCTATAAGGGAATGAAGGAGGATCACCTCGACTTCGACATGCCTGATTGGCCTGAAGCTGATAGCGCGAAGCCGACAGAAGCTCCACACCAACCCCCTGACAGAGCTCCACCTCAGATAAGGATAACGAGGAGCATGTCACGCGCTGGAAGAGCCCCTACGACTCCAGCGTCTCCACAGTTGGCGTCACCGAAGACGCGAACGCCATCACGAGCTGACGCATCGGAGGCGCCCACTGAGAAGGTGCCAGTGAGCTCACCATCCCCGCAGCAGGCGCCCCAGCAGTCAGCTGCATCCCCGGTCCTTCACCCGCAAAAACGGCAGACTCCCCCCGAAGACTCACAGAATTGGCGTGTCCGAGCAGAGTACTCCTCGAAGTACGCCGAGAAGTTTGGACCCTTCGATGTGGACGCCTGTTGTGACTTTGGCGGCCGCAACAGACAGGCGGATAGATTCTGGACAGACTGCCTTTCGGAGAAATGGAGGGGCCTTCGGGTTTGGTGTAACCCTCCATATAACTCCAAGCACATTACGGTGGAGGCGATTTTGAACAAGTATATCGCAGAATGGAAGGCAGACCCAGAAAACACCTCAGCAGTCTTCGTTCTACCAGATCACCAGTCCAAGCTCCCCGCGTGGCGCAAACTTTTCAGAAAGGCCAATATGCAGATCGTGGAGGTCATCCCTACTCACGATGATAAGGGCGAGCCCAATCAGTTCTTCGAGAACCCAGATGGGAAGGCCTTCGACCTTCGTTGGCCTGTCCTGATAGTACACGCCCCTCCCGCCAAACCACAGCCGGCACGCGTGAGGCACCCGCGAACGGCCCCCGCTGTGATAAGGACAGGTGAGGCAGCAGCCTTCAGAGACGCATCCTCCCAGCAGTCGGACTCAAAGTTCCTGCGTGCGTTGAAAGCGGAGTACACCCGAGAGGGGACACTTCGTTCGCTGCGGGAGAAAGTGAAAGCGGCACCACACCAATGCCTACAGGACTTCAGGCTGGTGGGTGAAGTGGTTTGGAGGACCGCAGCAGGGAGATATCAGTTGGTGCTGGGGGAGGACTCTCCACTTCGAGAAGTAGTGATTCGCCATGCTCATGAGTCATTGTCCTCAGGCCATACTGGGCGAGACAAGACTCTGGAGAGGGTGCTGCGGCGCTTCTATTGGCGTGGTGCCGCAGAAGATGTGGGCACCTGGGTTGCGTCCTGCGCAGTGTGCCAATCAGTGAGACCGCGGGGAACTTACCCGGATGGGTTGCTAAACCCTCACAGCATCCCGAACAGGCCATGGCAGGATGTCGCGGTGGACTTCGTCACCGGCCTGCCGGTATCGGAGAGGGGCAATGATGATTTCGTGGCCTTCACCTGCAAGCTGACGAAGATGGTCCACGTTGTGCCAATGAACTTCGGCGACAGCTCCGCAGCTGTGGTGGCCAGAATCTACTTTGACTCGGTGTGGCGCTTACATGGCGCGCCTATGAAGATTGTCTCTGATCGTGACCCGCGGTTTCAAGATACTTTCTGGCAGGAACTCATGAGACTGATGGGTGTGAAAGTGGCTCGTACCACGCCGTACAACCCTCGGTCTGACGGCCAGGCAGAACACAGCAACAGAGTTATTGAGGACATGCTCGGGTCCTTTGTTGACGCCAATGTGGAGGACTGGGATCTGTTCACCACTAACGTGGAGTTCGCGATCAATGACTCCAGGAGTGAATCTACTGGCTTCACGCCGTTTGAACTGGTGTTAGGGTTCTCGCCGCTGTCGCAGTTGGACCTTTTCCTGGAGGCCGCACAGTCCACCGCTGGACGACGAACTGGGGGAGTAGGCACCGCACACGAAGTGGCTGTGAAATTTTCGTCGCAGCTGCGGGACGCCAGGCAGCGGTTGGAGCTGGCTCAACAGCGACAGCGCGAACAGTTCGATCGCAGACACGGGCAGCGGGAGTATGCTGTTGGAGATCTGGTCTGGATAGAGGCGAAACACCTTACGGAGAAGGTGATGGATCGCTCCATCTGTAGGAAACTGACCAAGCGCTGGCATGGACCAGTTCCCGTGACCGAACGCTTCTTCAGCGATGTACAGATGACCATGCCAGAGGCCGACAGAGGAGCCCCAGTAGCCTACCGCCTACGCCTCCCTCCTCACTGGCGGATTCACGACGTGTTCGCTCAACATCGCCTCAAACCGTACACCAGCGGTCAAGATGCTTTCGCCGCACGCGATCAC
>LGRX02028653.1:0-42797 GCA_001247695.2 Cymbomonas tetramitiformis
CTTTTGGGGGGGGCTCTCTCAACTCTCTCAACACTTTGTCACGAAAAGCATCTTTGAAAAAAAAATCGGGTTGCGAAAATGGGCCAAAAACGCTGGATTTTGGCCTGAAATGGCCATTTTGAGTGCGCGGGTGCTAGGGGATTTTGATTAGGTGTCCGAATCGCGTGTTCAAAGTTCGTGGGACCTTTTGGGGGACCTCTCTAAACACTTTGTCGCGAAAAATATCATTGAAACTGACTTCGGGTTGCAAAAATGGGCCAAAAACGCTGGTTTTGGGCCTGAAATGGCCATTTTGAGTGCGCGGGTCGGTGCAACTTAATAAAGGAATATCCATATACAAGCAACCTAACCATGTCGGTTGCCATCATATGGGCTTTCACATTATAAATACAAGCATATAGTACAAACGTTACTTATCAAATATCGTGTTACACAAGGGACGCTAGGATCCGCTGATGCTCTGCCTCTGATACAGTGAAATACTCCCGTCCATATATTTTGCGCTTCTTCACTACCACTTCCACACACCCTATATGATGTGAATAGGTCAAACATTTCATGCTATATATTGTCTACAAAATACTCCGTGCATGTATTATCATCCCGCCATTCCAAAAATCTGCCTTCAACAACGAACTTGCCAGGGGTAGCATGCACCCCCGCCCCCGCCCTTCCCCCCTCGCCCGGTGCGTGTGTAGTAGTCGTCCTTAATGCCGTCCGCGTCTAGCACTTGATGCACTCCGCCTAACGCCTTTACCAAATAATATGGGTGCAGCTCATCTCCCCCCGAAGGGCGTGCAAAGATGCTTCCTCTTGATACTTCCACTTGCGCCACCTCGTGTGCATGCTCCGCTGCACGGATCCTCGTCCGCCGCTCCCCCCCCACCGCCGCCTCCACCAAGGTGAAAGGCACCCATTCATCCACATGACTCTTGTAATGGCACCCTTCACTATCCGGCTGCGGCTTCTCACATTGGGCATAGCAATAATCGCAATAACATTGCCGATCTCGCTTCAACCCCACCATCAAGCCAACGCTCCCGCCCGCACCGAGTGCAACGCCAAGGTGCCATCCACCGTGTTGAAGCCCGGCCCCGACACGTCCACGTCGCCGTCCTCCACCAAAAAGAAGAACCGCCGCCCAAATGCCGAGCGCCGGTTGGACCCTTGGTCCTTCGCAAATTGCAGTCGCTCCAGACAGAATTCATACAAATCCCTAGCATTCAGTATCTTCCCATACCACTTATTCGTGGTAGCCATGACCGCCAAACTCGCCTCATGCTTCACCGCTACTCCCATTGCATCTTGCTCACCTCGTGCGTGCGAAGTCTCAAAGAAGTTGACACCATATGCCCAGCCCACGGACCCATTCCATTGGGCGCCCGCTCTCCACCACATCCGCAAACGCAGTTGCGCATTTGTTTTGCGCCGCACTCCCATCGGCCCACTCGTGAATGAACTTGGGTAGAGGAATGCCTCTTTTCTGGAAATACCCCTTCACAATGAGTTTGCGCATGTGCTGGATGGAGCGGTGGCTATGGGGCATGTTGTCGCCCATGAAGTAAAGATAATCCTTCACGATGATAGGATTCTCCTCTGTGGACTCTACCCCGCCCGTCCACCTCCTTTACCGCATGCCGCCATAGCACGCAGCATAGTAGCGAGGCTTGCTTCACAATCCAATGCAAGGATTGGATGGCCCGCGGAATGTTCAGGGCGTGGTTCTCGCTGAAGTCGAAGAGAAGGAGGCAGTGGCCCAAGGGCAAATTCTCCTTGCACGTGTTGAACATGTTCATGGAATGTTGGGCCATGAAGCAATGGTATGCATATGGCTTCAGAAATGGACAAGGCCGACCACCCACCCCGTCCAGTTCTTTCACCGCCCAGCCCGAGTCCGTGTCCGGTGCCTTCAGCACAAACTTGCCCGAGCACAAGCAGTTTTTGGACTCCCCAGGTACATGCCCGAGCAGGCACCCTTGCAACTTGGACACGAGCTCCCCAACTGGGGTGTGCTTCTGCACAAACTGTACTCGGTGCTTGTTGTTCCCTTCCTCGTCCAACCCCACAACCTTGCTTTCATATGTACTCCACTCCACCTCCTGCCCCGCCTTTGCTATCTCCGCCTCACTTGCGGTTTAACTCTTGTTATCTCACGCGGATACGACATTGAAATCGATCCGATTTACCCCACAAACGCCAATTTGGAGCCCTTAGACACCCCCTATCAAGGCATTCGATAGCTCAAAATGTGCCTAACGATGCCAAAGAAGAACTTGGTTGCAAGCATGAACACGTATGTCTTCATATGCACCTTAACAAGGAACAGTCCTAGCCGATCATGCCGTAGAAATTCCAAATGCCATACGATAATCACTCACCAATAAGAAAAGTCCTAAATATGGGGTCAGCCAGCGAATTTCAATCAAGTTGTGACCCCCCGCCAGCGCCAGCGAAACCTATGAAATTGCTAAGAATAAGAAATCCCGATTTCGTAGCTCAGCCAGCCAATTTCTTATTCTGATTACTTAAGGAGGAGGCAACCAGCTATCTTGAAATGACACTCAGCGACGGCCACAGTAGTAAAAGTTTAGTATGGATCCTGAAAGCCGTAGCAGATAAGAGAGCTGAAGAAGGAAAATTCAACAGTCTGTATGATATTTTTATTGAGATAAATTGTGTATAAGCATCAAAATCCTTGTTAAATCAAGTAAACCCACCAAATAATCCAGCCAAAATTTTAACTAGTTTTCACTATGATTCAAGCCAGCCAGCCCCTTGATTTCTTATTTTGGCCAATTTATTAAGAAATTAAAGCTAGCCAGCAAATTTCGTCAAGTTGTGAGCCCCCAACGCTGACTGGTTTCTTATTGCTACTATTTCTTATTAGTGAGTGATTACTGTAACAGCATAGGAGTTAAAGTTTTGTAACCCGCCGCCGGAACCTCGCAAGACTGATCCAAGCACCGCATAGCGTGAAACTCCGCGGGCTCTCCGTCTAGCAGCGTAGGCTTCGGGCACAGCAACGACGCTACAAACTCTGACGTGGACGCACCAATTTCGCACCGCCCGCATACCTTTTCCGGGTCCGCCGCTGTCGGCTTACGGTTGGATAGGACTGCTCTCTGCCCCCCTACGAGTGGGCAACACGTGCTATCCCCGCACTCACACTTCGAATGCAATGTCTCGTGCGCCCGGTTGAATGACGTCAACGCCAGCCGGAAGTCTTCATGATATCTGCAACAGCAGGATATCGTGTCCCTGCGGGTAAGTCTGCGGACTTGTAGCGGCTTCTTCTGCTCGAAACTCCTCAAGCCAATCTTCACGTCAGGTTCCTTCTTCTGAAACCTTCTGAACACCTCCAGCTGTGTCCTTTCAAGCCACTGCTTTGAAGCCTTCTCAACTGTCCCGTTTTCATGTCGTCGGACCTGGATAACATGCCTTTTTGTAGGTGGACATCCGCGTCATCCCAGGGCTGAGCCAGAACTCCCTTACTTTCTTCGCCACTTCCGCGTTCATCATGATATCCTTCAATTTCGTCTTGGCTTCAGTCACCAAGCCCTTCAGCAGCCCGCTACTTCGCCTTGCTGCCAGCCCAAGTCCGATTCCAGCCTGCAAGTTTTGGTGCCCTACCTGCCCTGTGGTGACCACCATACGTTTTATGCCCAAAACTCTGGCGACCTCCGGGACTGAATCTGACGCTGCTCCAAACGCCATCGCTGCTCCTGCCAGTTGAACGTCGCGATCTTGTTTGCAGCGGCTGCTTGACAGTGATGCGAAGGACGCACGCAAACTGCTAACTATTTTCAGCCCCACGCGATCCTCTACGGAACGAATGCTACCGCGCGTTGCATTTTGGGTGCCGCTGTCGAGCGTCCTGAGGAAGTTTGCAATCGCGCCTGGTATGAAACTTTCAGGCGCATTCTCGAACACCGCCTTTAACTTACTGTTCCAGTGACCTCTGCTTCCCCGCGGCATACTCGTTCCAACTGTTGCAGCCGTTCCCCGCTCTTCTGGGAGAGGATCGTCTACTCTTAAACGCTTCCTCGCGCGAGATTCCACCTGTCGTCGCCTTGCTGCAGTGCGTCGTTTCAAAGCGGTCGATGTTGGCGTCGTCGTTACACGAGGCGCGATTGGGGAAGCCACCGCGGGCCCCATTGGGGAAGCCACCGTGGGCGCCATTGGGGAAGCCGCAGCGGGCACCACAGGGGCCGCCACAGGGGCCGCCACAGGGCGCACCACATCCAACCAGTACTCTGCGAATGCAGAGATCTCAGATGCAAGTTTCAGACCACGCTCAACATCTGTTGCAACTACAGGGAATACCGTGGGGAAATCGTCGGCCCCCTTGCTAATGCCTTGCAACCAAGGCAGCATGTCCACCAAAACCCGAAGAGTAGACATGTCCCCCATGTCTAAGGCCGCTCACAAGCTGCAAGATATATTCGCAGCGCTGCTATTTCATTGCCGCTCGCTATGTCTATGTCCAAAGCGTCATTTTGTTTTTCACTACTTGCGCGAAGCGAATAGCCTGCCTTTCACCGGCCGCGAGATTAGTCCAGGCACATGGGAGCTTCGATCTCGCGGCCGGTGAAGCCTTTTTCGCATTTATACCAGATTCTGTCGTTTACGAAAAAACAGTTCACCGGCCGCGAGATTAATCCAGTCACAGGGGAGCTTCGATCTCGCGGCCGGTGAAGCCTTTTTCGCATTTATACCAGATTCTGTCGTTTACGAAAAGAAAGTTCACCGGCCGCGAGATTAATCCAGTCACAGGAGAGCTTCGATCTCGCGGCCGGTGAAGCCTTTTTCGCATTTATACTAGATTCTGTCGGTTACGAAAAAACAGTTCACCGGCTGCGAGATTAATCCAGTCACAGGGGAGCTTCGATCTCGCGGCCGGTGAAGCGTCTTGCATGATTATTATGCAAGCCCAAAAGGGTGACCACAATGACTTGTGTTAGGGTAACACTCGCAGGTGTGACTATTGCGATAAGAAAGCAAGAGTCCATCTTTGGTACGGACCGTACTGCCCTTTGTACGACATCACAGACCATCAATACGCCCTGGCGTGTTTGCCTTGCGCCAAAGAAGTTTGGATTGAGGCAGAGGAGGAGCTAGACGAACACGGAGGCGTCAACTGGGAACTGCTTGATTAGGTTTGACTAATTATGAAGCGAATATCCCGTGGGAGCAGTTGCCTTGCAAACGTAGCTGGCGGTGGTGATCAACCACCGTCGAAAAAAAGAAACCGGTTTCCAGCTCGCCTGCTGTGCGTGGTGCCGGACTGCCCGCACAGCTCCAAGAGCCCGATGCTCCCAGTGCAACCGACAAAGTGCACCCTGTGTCAAGGGCATTTTCACACCGGTTGCGCGACGGAAGCGAATCAGTACCAAGGCGAGTGCAAACGCTGCGGGGATATCACCCGTCAGCACTGCCTGTATTGCGGGAGGGGGGATGTGGGCCACAGTTGCAAAATTTGCAAACGTGGGTTCCACAGCATGTGCGCGGTAGGCTTGCTTGGGCAACGAGCTGGAGGTAGGACACAGCCTGGTGCCAGCGAAAGAACTGCGCTGGGGCTGCGGGCGTTTACCTCAAGCCACCTGCCGTTTTCGGGAATGTGAAGGCAGCTGGCTTGCACGCACCCAAAGAATACGACACAAGCTACAAGGGTCACCCTGTCGGTGCGCACCTTCCTTAAATACTACTGGAATGATCGTATGAGCTAGAGTCGTGCGTATGAATAATCGCTGTAACGTTTTGGAAGTCTGGTAATGCGTTTTCTAATCGTGTATGTAAACGTGTGTGGGGAACCAGGGGAGGAGCCATGGGAGGAAGCAATGCAGGAGGCACCAGCACATGAGGCAGCAGGGGCGGCAGCAATGGTGGTGGAGGCGGCCCCACCAGCACAGAATGCGGCACGGGAGGGAGCAGGGGAGGGGCCAGGGGGCAGCTGTGGTGGCACCAGCGCAGGAGGCGGTAGGGGAGGCAGCAATGCGGGAGGCACCAGGGGAGGAACCAGAGGGGGCAGCTGTGGTGGCACCAGCGCAGGAGGCAGCAGGGGAGGCAGCAACGCAGCAGGCACCAGGGGAGGAACCAGGGGTGGCAGCCGCGGCGGCACCAGCGCAGGAGGCAGCAGGGGAGGCAGCAATGCAGGATGCACCAGGGGAGGAACCAGGGGTGGCAGCCGCGGCGGCACCGGCACAGGAGGCGGCAGGGGAGGGAGCAGGGGATGAACCAGGGGAGGCAGTCGCGGCGGCACCAGCAGAGGCAGCAATGGAGGTCGAGGTGGTGGCACCACCTCAGAAGGCAGCAGGGGAGGGAGCAGGGGAGGAGGCAGGGGAGGCAGCTGTGGCGGCAGGAGGGGCCGAAGGAGGAGGAGGGGAGAAGGAGGCAGCAGGGGAGGCAGCAGGGGAGGCAGCAGGTGGGCAGCAGGATGTGCGTGCCTGGGAAGCAGGGAAGGAGGCTACTGCAGGACCTACGCATCCAGGCCTGCATTACCCAGAGGACTGGGCAATGCAGCTGGAGCATTTGGGTTTTTTTGTTGCACATTTAGCAGATCCTGTGAAGCAGGAGGCCTTGAACGAAGAGTTCCGCAACGGATATCTCACTAAGAACGTTGTGCGCAACTTCATGAACTTCTCCGATAAGGGGGTGGAGGATCTACAGCGTTCTAGGTCCTACCGTAAGGACCATCGGGCAGTAGCCATAATGAGGTGGTGTGCTGGAAATGACACTCTGACTGTCATATTGTCAGGTGTCATATCTGGCAAGTCATTCTCGGTGAACCTGCTTGTGTCTCGACTAGGGTATTTATCCCGTATGTTCATTATATCTTGAGTTCGTTCTATCTCACCGGGAGCGTTCTCCCCTTGGCTGCTGTGCTGTTTCTTGCAAAGTTGTACAGCGGAATTTCACTGCATGTTGTGAGATGGGACCGTCCTGGCCAAGAGTACAGGCCCCCACTAGTGCTGTGTTTCCTCCCGAAGCTAGGTAGGGAGTTTGTTACCATGTCTCACACACTTAGATCCGGTCACCACCCTAGGTGGCGTGCTGGATATGACACTGTGACCACCAACTGTCACTTGTCGCATCCTCTAGTAGGCGGGGTGACCGTCACCCGTAGGTGCGAAACCTGCTTAGGTATTTATGTAGACTTATTCTTTATATCGCGACACTTTTTACCGTTCTGATCCCAAAACCCTTATCCCAGGGTTTATCAACTTATATAGTTATATCATTGCACAGTTATATATCTAGCATACTAAATACTTGCACTTTTCACTACTTCCAACTTCGTACTTCGTTGGCCTTGGCATCATCCACGGAAGCCTCGGATATAAGACGCCCGGTGGAGCTTGTTGTAGAGCGGTGGTGTCAAAATCGATGCCATAATCTGAGCGGCCCTCGTCGATATGGTCGAAGGCGTCAAATATGTGGGTACCACCAACGCAGTGGGATGACTGGCGACAGATGGCATAGTGTTAAGAAGCACGATTTTTGGCACCATGATGATGGTCGCGACTTATCGCGAATCGATATTGTTGGAGCTGGAAATAAAGGTGGATTCATCTCTGAGATCTGAAGAAACGAGTCGGAACGAATCGCAGAAACGCCACGAGACAGGAATACCGTTAGATCCCCGTTGAATATCGTTAGAACAATCTCAGCAGTCGAATCACGCTTATTTCACGTTTAGGTTAGAACCCTTTTACGGGGAGTTTTGTTTTGCAGTCTTGCAGTGTGTACAAATTAGACAAGATGGACGTATTTGAGTTACAAATTTTAGCTTTAATAACGTACATAAGTATGCTTGAAAGTCTTGGAGCTTAGCATGGCTTTCTACCATCGTTTCCCGGATCAACTTGTGGCATCCCGCGGAACGATCCGCTTCGCGCATCCGGCACGAAGCGGATTGCGGGATGCGATAACGCGTGATAACTTGGGTGTTTAAGCACACTAAGTTATCTAAAGGTGCCATATGAGTTGTGTGAAGCGTCACATGGCTTCATTTGGGCACAGAATGTTCCGATGACGTGCGTTGACCCGCAAGCGAGCGGAACTCCGGGGATGACCGCACCTTCCATGAACCTCGGTTGATGCGAGTACTGTATAGCTGCGGGGTAATATTCTGCTGGTAATACCGGTATTGGCAATACCGGTAATTTACCCGGTATTATTACCCGACCCCATTTTACATCACCGGGTAAAACCGCAATGGGATTTCGTAACCCCTAATATGCGCCCAGGGACGTACGGGCACGGTCATGTACCACAACGGACACAGTAAGGAGAGTACACGTACATGAAAGCTCCGATATCATGTGCCCTGAACACGTAGGAGTGCGTGATTGGTGCTTTTGCGATTTCATACACGGAAGATCCGAGTGTCAAGCCGATATGTGCCAAAAGCTATCGTATGAAATTAGGCGAATTTTGTAATTTCTAAAAGAAAGTTGCTCTGCACATAAAAAAGACAACATTCATTGTGGCTTTAGCATCGACACCCACCCCGGTCGACCCTCCTCCTGCGGCTCAGCCGGACGATGAAGATACCGAGGATTGGGAGGGCCACGATGTGCCGTTATCCGTTTTCAAGGCGCTTTCCAGCGCATATCGTGGACAGCACATTGGATTTGAGGGGTTGAAGGTCCTCAACCCATGCATACAACGAGAAGGCCGTGTCTACGCCATCTGCCATATTATATACTGACTATTGTATTTTAGCATAATCGATGGACAATTTAATATAGAAAATGAAGTGCCGAGGCGTCTCTGCTGATATAACCGTTTTGGAGATTGTAGCCTCTCTACTTGTTCGCGCTTCATAGTTTCATGATGCCCGAAAGACCATGGCACACTAGAGCTACAAGAATGTGCCCACATATCGAAGTATAACATATGGTTCTCAAGGTGCTTCCCACCGCCAGGGCGGTAATACTGCGGTAATACCGCCCTGAGTAATACCGGTATTTTACCCGGTATTACCCGACCCCATTTTACATTACCCGGTAATATCACAGCTATAGATGCGAGGCGCGGACGACCGGAAAGCCAATTTAGGGGTATCAGTATTAAGTGTTGTGCACGCTCAAACCAATCTCATCTCGCAACGAAGGCCTGTTTCATGATGTTTCGTCACAATTGAAGCGGAAGTCCGGGGATGACCGCACCTTCCATGAGCCTCGATTGATGGGAGGCGCGGACGACCGGAAACCCAGCCAGACTAGGGTTATCAATATTAAGTGTGGTGCACGTTCAAACCAATCTCATCTCGCAACGAAGGCCTGTTTCATGATGTTTCGTCAAAATGGGAAAATTGATTGCAGTGAGGAAGGAACGCGAGGAAGCTTCTCAGAGCAAGTCACAACCGGCGTCCGCTAGAGGAAGTCGTAAAATAGTGCCACGTTAGCTCAAAAGTGGTGACCTTCCATTTAAAAAAATGGTACCTGGCATAAACCAGTAAAACGATGGTGCCTTTCCTGGGCTTCTTTGAAGTCCTCTCGTTTCCCCGTTGCGCCACTGGAACAAAGTGTCATCTGTCGCCAGTCATCCCACTGCGTTGGCGGTACCCAAAATATGGGGTCTTCCACATCTCGGATCGGAGGTACCGTAGCGCGAGTGTTGGGCAACAATGCCTCATGGAAGACGACATTCAAGGCGGAAGACACCACCGACATTGGCGGGCTGGTGATCGCCGGCCTCGGAGGGTCAAAACGACGGCATTGCACTGACGGGTGCCCCGCGAAAAGGCAACATATATTTGCCCATCCCGTGCGAAAACACTGTCTTCGGTAAATATAGCCCCACATGTTTTAAAGTGTGACCTTGACTTTTATTGATCGTCATGGCGAAGGCAGGGCGGACGGGGAATTGGTATCGTCTAAACGCGCAAGGCAACCCCGCGAGAAAGAATCAAGCGCGCACACCTTTAGTTACGAAAGCGAAAGGCTAGGCGAAGCACGCCGCGGTGAAATAACTGTGGGTTCGATATGCCAGCGATATCCAGCACGTTGTAGTCCCACAATTTTCACGCTTGCGTGCTGTGATTTTTTAAGCTTGAATTTTATTTCATATTTGCTCTATCTCTATTTTGAGCGTGTCCATTTTTCTTGTGGCCTACGGAATCTGATTCGTGCTATCGCTTGGGACGTGCGGTCAGCTTTCGGAAATTTGCGGCAGAGTGGTTTCGGCATTTTTTCTCGCGTTAGCTTTCCTTCCTTCTTCCGGATCTTTATTCCGCTATGGCTCTCGCGCACAGATTTTGCCCGATGAAGATCTTCATGCTCGTTTGTATTCGATCGACGAACGATTGGAGAGAGTGGAGTCACTGAAGCGCGTTTAGCTCATGCCCTTATGCCACGCCCGAGCTAGAGCACTCGCTCATTTTCGGAGTGCTCCGCAGATTTTACCGCAGCCTGAGGTTTTTGAGCCGGTTGTTTTGCAGATCGTTGTTTCAGGCAGCACGAGTGTTGGTGGTGCTGCGTTCGATGATTTCAGCGTTTCGGACACTTCCTTTTGCGCGAGAAGGGCGTTGGGGATGAGGCAGTAGTTTTTGCCACCCGATCTATTTCGTCACATCTTACAACCACTAGACCCGCGACTGAGTCTTCCAGTTCGCGCAGGCGCTCGCACGGCGGGCCCCTCCTGTACGTGTGGAGCGACACTACTATCATTCCGTGGAACCCGGCTCTCATTTGGCTGACTCTGAGCTGCAGGACGATCACGCAGATTATGACATTAGTGAGAGCGAGGATGAGGCACCCACCTGTGTACTACGATGACTCCGACAGCGATTGTGGGGAAGATGGTGGCCACTTGGCCTTTCTGGAATTTTCTCCTTCGTAGGAACATGAGCTCACCCTGGGCACAGGTTCTCAGGAAAGCTCCCATGGCGGTATTTTAGACGCTGCAGAAGCAGAACTTTTTCAGCCAACCTTATTTCGACTGGCAACGCAACTCTGTGCGAGGAGTGCGATGACCCAGTGGACGACGACCACGAAGACCCTGACCTTATGTGTGACCATGGTGATCACGAATACCACGACTCTGGTGGTGCTTCAGAGAGTGATTATGACGACTACGATTACGAGTCCGGTGGTGCTGAGGGCGACTCTTATGGCGGATATTTTTCTGGGAGCATGTTCCTGAGCACATGGCACGTATGACTACCGGTAAAATGACCATCTAAGAATGAGTAAAGTTGTTGCTAAAGTCATCTTTCGTCCCGCCGAAAACCGCGTTCACACCCGCGACAGGTCAGCAGACGCTCACTAATCCTACGTGGCAAAATAGGCGGCGAGCTCAGAAACATTTGTTTTTCAAGCGGTCTCAAAACATTTTTGACCCTGCGCGTGCTCTGACCTGCCTTATATATGTCGTTTGACTTAGAACAAGGTACTGGTTATATCTCTCACACTCCTTGCTACTAACTTTTCAGGTGACGCGGGTTGATTTTAAAAAACATCCACCAAATAAAGATGCGACTAGAGTTTTTCAGATTTTAGAAGGGTGTTTTTAGAAAACTTTTAGTGTGGCCGAATTTCGAGTTCGGGTCTCAGTTGATAGGAACTGACCGCGTTCGCTGCTGACACGAGGACCACTGTGTAAGTCCCGAATTTCCGCTGATAGGCTTGAACTATTGCGGTGCACTCTGTTCTGCATCGCATGCGCTCAGACTTGGTCACAGCCTTTTTTGACCTCACAGGAAGGTTTTAAGCTTTTTACTTAAAGGGAGCAGCGCGTCCAGAGAGTAATTCTCTGGCGGGACTTGTGTGTCCTCGGGTCTAATCACCCCTGCTCCCCCCTCTAACTCTGTCGGACTTTGCTGTGTGCAGATTCGCTTGGAGAGCTGCAAAAAAACTCCCAAGAAGGTAAACCAAAGGTGTATTTTTTTCACGGGCTGTTTTGAGCTTAAGAGTAGCTGTTTTTTTCAGTTGACGAAGCCCGTAATAACTAGTTTTGTGGAGGCTAGAATTGTTGAGCGCGGCAGCGCCGAGAAAATACGAATGAGACTGCAGCAGGCCCAATGCAGCCTGCGAGCCTCATCTTTTTACCTTAGTTTGGTTTGCCTAAGGCACAGGCCTTCTGGCGGGTGCATATCTTGTCTCCATAGTGCTGCTAGTATGAGTGGCATTTTTGGGGCTGCAGTCTGAGTGTTGGGGCGAACTCCACTCAGCTTGGGTTGAATTCCCAACAGTCCCGTGAGGGGGGGGGGCGGATGCAAGTGCTGCAGGTGAAGAGAAACGTATTCCCCTGTTGCCGAAGGACTTGCGACCGGCTAGCACTCCATATTAGAAGGGAACGTACCCTCCCGTTTGCTGCACTTTTGATAGGGGGACAAGGTGGAACCCTAACTGCCGATTGCATGATTCAACACGCCGGCAGGGACGGATGAGCTCGGCAAGGTGTGCAGAACCAGTGCGATATTTTTCGGGACTGAAGTCTGAGTATTGGGTCTCACCCGGCTCAGCTTGGGTTAAAATCCCAACAGTTCCGGGGGGGGGGTGATGCAGGAACCGACGGTGACCGTACGTGACGACATCGCCGTCGGTTCCGCCGGCAACCGCATAGCATGGCCTGGGAAAGCACTTAATAAATAGTTGAATAGTCACGTGTATAAACCGTTTATTTGATATGGCGCTCCCTCTGTGAGTGACGCAGGCGCTTTCAAGTGCACGGTATAGGTCTGCGCATCCGTTGTAACGGCCTGTGTTCGCTGTAAGGCTGAAGATGGCCGGGATCGTCGATCGCCAGTTGTAGTAGGCTGACTCCTATTTAGGACTTGAAAAGCATATATACTAGTTGTAATATATGCACTCTGGTTGTAGAACTAGGCTTGAATGGGCTGCCTGGACGAGAATACCAACTGATAAGGACGCTGACGCGAGCCTTAAGATATATATGATATAATAAGATAGTGCAGGTGTTATTGAACAGTAACACGCGCACAGCTTATGAACGGGTGATGAGTGCAGACTTCGTCAGAAGATACTGCTCTAGCACAACGCTAGCTCATCTATACCGATGGCTATTACCCGGAAGTACTGGTAATAGTACTTTCGACGCCGAAAGTACTGTCACAAGTACTTTCACGGCATAATTTTTTTCGGGGTCTTCCCATTATTGGGGGGGGCTGCCAATCATATCCCAGTCCCCTAAGGACCTAAACTGAGTTGTCTTATGCCCCATTGGTCGGCTTTCCACTTGTAGCCTTCTCAATGGATGCTAGAAGCCAAGGGGGTAGCATTTTTTGTTACATTCCATTGTTTTGTAGTTGCAAAGATAGTGCCCTCTCCTTTTGAATTTTTTGAAAGCACGCATTGGCCGATGAACAAGCTGGCGATCACTCAAATCATAACTATATATCGCATCTAATCATGTATGTGACAATAAATCTGATGACATGATGGCATGTATGATAAGTTGCGGGTCAAACCCAGCCCTACAAGTGTGTTTAAACTAAGGGATCTTATGGTAGGATAGGGTACACAAGTAGCATGCCGTGGATTCTCCCAACGGGCACCCTTGTACCGAGTATCGCTCGGAGATGATTTGTAACGATGTTGTGGACTATGAGACCCATTTTTGGGACCCCGATCGATGTCTAAGGTGCATATTTGAGTTTCGAAGAGAGTTCAGAGCCTACAGACAGCGTGCCAGTACGCATACACAAGTAGCATGCCGTGGATTCTCCCAACGGGCACCCTTGTACCGAGTATCGCTCGGAGATGATTTGTAACGATGTTGTGGACTATGAGACCCATTTTTGGGACCCCGATCGATGTCTAAGGTGCATATTTGAGTTTTGAAGAGAGTTCAGAGCCTACAGACAGCGTACCAGTACGCATACACAAGTAGCATGCCGTGGATTCTCCCAACGGGCACCCTTGTACCGAGTATCGCTCGGAGATGATTTGTAACGATGTTGTGGACTATGAGACCCATTTTTGGGACCCCGATCGATGTCTAAGGTGCATATTTGAGTTTTGAAGAGAGTTCAGAGCCTACAGACAGCGTACCAGTACGCATACACAAGTAGCATGCCGTGGATTCTCCCAACGGGCACCCTTGTACCGAGTATCGCTCGGAGATGATTTGTAACGATGTTGTGGACTATGAGACCCATTTTTGGACCTTGATCGAAACACCATAGCAAGACCCTACTTTTATGGTATCTTACCAGAGTAACCACTGAGTGTGTAATATGTTAGGAATGTGCGCTGCTATCATTCTGAGTGGGAATATAGTGGCCTCTACGTGTTCACATTGAAGTTTAAGAAAGTCGGAAATTAAAAAATCGTGCAGTTGGAGTAATTAGGCTCCAAAATTAATTTTCCTGAAATTAAATGTGGCAGTGTGTCTGGAAATCTATTGTTTAATAGTAGGGTTGATTCAAATCGGTTCGGCAAGCGGTGTAATACTAGTACGGTAATGCATTAATGTTAAGATCGATATATTTGATATATACATCACTTTATAACTCGCATGGATCGCAATATCGAGGCAGTTATGGCAATTTGGGTTTGGGTTTGAATGTGGCCAAAATGGCATTATTGTGGAGTATGTGACCAGCATTCCGCTTGGGAGGAATGCCATAAATTGTGCAAGCTAAACATGGATCAAACCCCTCAACTCAAAGGACACTCATCTATGGCAGTATATCGAATTTTAGAAATGTTAACGAGCTCTATACATTCACATATGCGGTCACCATGCACCCACATATGACGTGCACCATATGGACGGTGACTATGGAAATCACGAATTTTTCTGTATTTGATGAGCGCGGCCCACATCACCACGTGTTTTGAGCCCCAACCTTTATCATAATAGCATGCAACGTAGCACACGTTCGAACAAGGTCCCAATAATGTTGGGCACCGCTTTACTCGACATCCTAGGCCCATTAACAGCACCTAACAACACATCTAGTCGAAAGTACTTGTGACAGTACTTTCAGAAATTAATTATTTTCTGGTTTTTCACACCCTAAAAGTATGCTATAAATATACCAACCTAAACTTGATAACGGCACGTGTGAGTCATTTGGGAAATTAAAAAGGGTCGTAAATGAATTTTCAAAAATGTTAAACGACCCATATCACCAAGTATACCGGATATCACATAGTTTTAGCAAAGTACTTGTAATAGTACTTTCCCGCCGGGTAATAGCCACCGAATGCCTCCCATCTCACAGATGGTACCGCTATTGGGTTGTGAACGAACCCGAGGCATTGGTTGAACGACTAGTATCGGCAGAACGAATGATGCGTTCGCCATATGATACCCGCATGCTTGTTCCGCACATGCTAGAAGCGAAGCCCGAATGATTTCTTCTCCGAACCGTTCGGTACTTCAAGATAGTATCTTGCTTCGCCATCCTCGAGTCCGACATACGGCCTCTCGATGACAGGTGGCATTCAAGTCTTTCCTTGAATAAATGACAGATGATGTGACTCATCATCTCGATGACATGTACAGTCATAGTCGACCGTACTGACGACTGTCTGTCATTATAATATATGACATGACTCGACATGACATGACATGGTATGACATGTCTGACAGGTATGACACGTATGACATGTATGACATGTATGACACATGTGTCATCGGTCATAACCCTGACAGATCTCCCCTCTTAAAAGAGTTGTGACCTCACAACGGGCATACCTTTGTATATGTCTTTGATGTCTTTGTTGTTGTTGCTTCTGCTGGTACCAGTCTTCTTACACCGATTTGAGGCGTCCCTCATGGTGTTTTTAGGATATTGGGGGGAACTGAGTCCACTTTAGTCCCTCACCTTAGGCATTAGCCTTACAGTTCTTAGGATGTAGCCCCCATGAATTGCGTATCGTATTGCAGAGTGACGATTCAAGGTTCAATGAATTGCGTTTCGTGATACAGATTGACGCTGGATTACTGATTGATCCACACGTATCGTGTTTCAGAGTGACGATTCAAGGTATCCGAGGTTTACGTTACGGATTATTTGCGCTAGCCGTCGTCGCTTTTGCGAACGATGATCCCACGATTTAACAATTTATAATCGCGCGATTCTCGGCCTTATATATATATATATATATAACTGATCGTTTGCTGTTCGTTTCCACAGTTATTATATATTGTGCACCCAACCCTTCCTCCCCTCCTGAAGCAACTTCGGAGGTTCACAGGCGGCCATGGGGAGCCCTTTGGATGTTTCCGGAGTTATTTCACCGGGGGCTTGTTTTAATGCAAACGGAGTGGCCCTGCTTAACGGGATTGGACTTATAATCCTTTACCCGGTCTGCTCAACTCCTAATATTGGTCCAGTACGCACGCTTTGACGAACATCTATCGCGATGAGTGAGAATGGATTCGCCACGTACTAATGTGAAATTTATTTTAGTTATGTTTGTCAGGCATAACTTAGGATCACAACTCCGTCTACCTCAGTCGATGTCTCCGGTAGCTTCGGATGACTGGCCATAGAATCCGATGACAAACCACGGTCTTGGCAAAGGTAGCATTTAGCAGTTTTTATTTATCCACAGATATGATATCTCGCATGTGTGCGTATCTGTGCAAGGGTATGATTTTGTACAAGGCTCACTACACCTTTAGCAAGGAAGGATCAATTTCCCGCTTCTATGCAACATAATGATAAAAACATTAAGAGCAAGGTATATAGATGATCGACATGTATTAATATATATTACAAGAAGTAAGGGCATCAGGCTTAATATGATGTTTAGCCTTCATAGGCAGCTATCATGTCTGCTGCATTGGTCAGCTCTGTGGCTTTGACCCAGGTGTCATGCTCAGGGCCGTAGCCTGCATATCGCACTAAGTAGTACTTGACACCTTTAGTGATTTTATCTGAGATGATGTGTGATATCTCAAACAGTGGTTGCCCTTCTTCGGTGATCATCTGTGGCAGAGGCAAAGGTGCTTGGATCGAGTCGCTATACGGCTCTATTCTGGATACAGGCTGTACCGGATGGATACGGATATCGAGGTCTCCGAAATCTAACTCGTATGCACGCCCATGGCTTAGCACTTTGGATATAGTAAACGGCCCAATATATGGCTGCTTAAAGTGTCGGCCTGCCTCTGTCAAACAAGTCCATTGGATAAACTCGGTCCGTAAAAGAACTTTCTGCCCTACTGCATATTGCCGGGGCATGTGAGTCTTATTGAATCTGGCTTGGCTAATTTCTGCTGCTCGGGAAATGTTATCTACCGCATTGGCATATACAGCCGAGTACTGGTCAAAATGATCTCGAATAGCATTCTGTATTGGAACAGGAGCTTCTGGCGGAATAGTGATTGCCAGGTCATGAGGCGAAAGTGGCTGCGCCATCGAGTCGAGATAGAATGATGAATAACCAGTACAGTGCACTCGCGTTAATAAGAATCAGGCTTTGAAGAATCCAACGGCTGGGGTTCTCGAGAAATAAGAATGCCGTTTTTGGCTGGAATTATTCCTTTTCAATTAAGAATACAGGCAGCCCATTTTAGAATATGGCCAGCGCCTTAAGATGTAAAAATAAGAAATTCCGCTATGGCTGCACCTGGTCGATCCAAGAATGTCAAGGGGCTACATCTACAATCTGCTCATATACGGATATATCGATATATGTATAGCTATTTGTAAATATGTATGTACACTTGAGCAAATAGAGAGTACATTTGAGGAGCCGCGCACATATCGATATTCACATTTGTGGAACTCCGCGAAAAACAAAAAAGCGATAAGTCGGGAAATTTAAGAATCCGCCGATATAATTAAGAATATGGCAGCGAGGACATCCTCGATATATAAGAATCCCGCGGCGCTTGCGAGATCGTTCGATAAGAATGTAGTGAATCCGCTGGACGCTGGTCCTATCGCAAAACCATCGATTAAGAATGAGGTCGACAGCCGCTGGATCGAAACTGGTTGATTCTTATTAACGCGAGTGCACTGTAGATGCAGAAACTGTGTTGTTAATTGCAAACTCCACCAGAGGCAACTTGTCCTCCCACGAATTGGCTGAAGTATCATTGCAACAACACCTGTGGATGAAAAAATACCATCTAATCAGTTTATAAACCAGAGGATGGTGAATATCGAATCAACAAATTGAAAAGTACCTGAGGATATCCTCAATGAAGGCATGGCTCCTCTCATTGGCTGCATTCGACTGTGGATGGTGTGAAGACGTCATAGACAATCTCGTACCAGTAGATTTCCACAGTGTTTGCCAGAATGTAGAGGTGAATCTGGGGTCTCGATCTGAGATGATGTTCCTCGGAAGACCATGGAGCTTGAAGATATGCTGCATATATATAGAAACAGTATGCTGAGCAGTCCAGGTCATGCTGAAGGGAATGAGATGACAGCGATGAGAGAATTGGCACATTACCACAAATATACTGTCGTGCCCATTAGTGGTGATAGGCAGGTCAGTAATCCAGTCAAGAGATACATCAAGCCATTTTGTCTTAGGCACACAATATCGTATATGTGACTGACCATAAGGTTTGTGTCGCCTCGTTTTCTGGCGTTGACAAACGGGGCACTCCCGAATGTACTGGATGGCTGCCGTCGTCATTCCTGGCCAATAATATCGGCTACGCAGTAGATGAAGCATGCGATTTTTGCCTACATGACCAGAAATGGTGGCTGAGTGGCACTCATGAAGGAGAATGTGGCGAAGCTGTGTGATCTCACCGTCATCTGTAGGGACCTTGGCTGTAGGTGGAATGTACAGCTGTCTGCCATATATGGTTTTGCGATAGATCAACCCCTGAATGAGCTCGAAGCTGTAGCTGCTGACTGACTGTGATGAAGTCGATGATGTCAGCTTAGCCAATATAGTTTGTGCAAATGTGTCACGATCATACTGGGATATAATGATGTCGTGAAGCTGATGAGCTGATGAAGAAGATATAAGAGCAATGAATGGAGGATCTGCAGATGGCATGACTAGAACCTCGCTGATGTCTATATGTTGCAGACAATCAGTGAGTTCAAAGAGTGCAGAGATACGAGTGAGTGCGTCCGCAACCTTATTCTTCTCGCCATAAATATGCTCTATTCGGAAGTTGTACTCGGAGAGCTCATCCAACCACCTCGCCTGTTTGGGGCTTAGTGTGGATTTAGACTGGAAATAAACCAGTGGCTGATGATCTGAGCGTACAATAGTCTCAGGAGCTCCCAACAAGATGTGGCGAAAGAATCGGAAGCCCTCCACAATGGCAAATAGCTCGATCTCAGGAATAGGCCAACGTCTCTGTGTATCGGAGAGAGTGACGCTGTGATAGCCACATGGCTTCATACCTTTTCCTTGATCCTGTAGTATCACTTGACCAACGTGTGTGCCTGATCCATCGACCTCCATAATAGATGGCAGTTTCTGATCTGGAAGCTGTAGTACTGGAGCATTGCAGATGGCACTTTTGAGGTTATCAAATGCCTGCTGCTGCTCAGATTCCCAGACAAACTCTGCATTATCTTTAAGGAGACGATTGAGCGGCTCGGCAATCTTGGAGAACTTTGGTATGAATCTCCTAAATTGACCGACCATGCCCAAGAATGACCGAAGGGATGACTTGCCATCTTTAGCCATACGGCGTAGAGGCTGCTTTCCAACGGTAGGACCATAAGACACTGGAGGTTGTATTGCCATGACTGCTCGGATTCTGTCTTCGATGATGGATAAGCCTGCTTCAGAGATGTGATGTCCGATAAAGTCTATGGATCTGACGAACAACTCCACCTTGGAAGGCCTGATGAAGAACTGTTGATCTCTGCAACGCTGGAGAAACTGTCGGACATGACTCACGTGGCTGTCAAAGTCCGGACTGTATACGATAGTATCATCCATGAAAATGACAAGGGACCGATCGATGAAGTCGGAGAATGCCCGATTTCCTACACGTAGAGCTGTTGCAAGAGTATTGGTCAATCCGAAAGGCATAACTGTCCACTCATAGGAACCGTATCTGGTGCGAATAGCTGTTTTGTGAATGTCATCTGGATGTATAGGGATCTGATGGAAAAACTGATTGAAGTCAAATCTGCTAAACCATCGTGCACCTTTTAGCTGTTCAAGAAGGGTGTCGTGAGGTGGCAATGGATACGTGTCCTTAATTGTGATGTTATTAAGGGCTCGATAATCACAACACATCCTCCACTTCCCACCTGGCTTAGGAGCGAAAATGATAGGACATCCATATGGAGATGATGTCGGACGAAGGATACCCAAGTCGACATATTTGATGATCTGTCGTTTGAGCTCTTCCATTATGGGCACTGGTATGGTACGAACTGGCTGCGATGGCGGCTTGTGCCCAGGTTCAATGTTGATTCTATGATAACCACCTTCAAACCGTTCTGGCCTATGACCAGCTGGAAGATCCTCCTGGAATATGTCTGAAAAGTCTTCCCTCATTTGATCACGTGCTGCTGTGACCTCTGGGTCTTCCATAGTGGTGTCTGAGTCTGCTGCTGCGAAGACCAGTTCACCATCGACCTCTGAGAGAAAGAAGAGATAAGCTACGGCTTCTTCAGCCGAACCACTGGATCGAATACGACGTAGGTGCTTTCTCATGGTGGTGGCACTGACCAATTCCATTTCAGGAAGGCCATCTGAGCCTGGAGTCTGTTCAACTCTGGATAATACTGTGCGAACACTGGAGCCTGATGAGTGCTTCCTAGTGATCGTCAGATTTTTGGACTGGAAGTCAATGTGTGGATTTCTCCTTTCCAACCAATCTTGACCCAGGATGACAGTGAAGGGTTTCATGTCAATGATGTAGAAATCCTCTGTGTCCTTATACTTACCCAGCGTGAATGTAGCATTGGGAAGATAGGATGTGCAAGGTAGTTGGCTTCCTCCAGCCAATCCCACTGAGAATGAAAAAAGAATCTGTGGGTGTTATACCAAGCTGAGCAGCGAACTGTCTGTCGATGAAAGACGATGTAGCTCCTGGATCTACCAATATGTGAGTACTCTGTCCAAATACTTTCCCTTTGTACAACAACAACTTCTTCTGTGATTTCAGCTGTGCTGTCTGAGACTGCATCTGTGCGATGTGCTCTGAGGGAGTGTCCATCTGCTGAAACTGTAATGTCAGATTGGAAAGGACTTCTTCTGAGATACTCTCAACCCGGCCACTTGCTTCAGTGGCATCTTCAGGCTGATTTACCTTGTGGGTGCTCTCAACACTGGTACCTGTGCAGTACCCTGAGAGTTTCCCTGAGGAGCTGGAGCTGAAGCTGGAGCTGGAGTTGCAACTGCTGCATTGATGCCGTGCTGACTCTTTAACTCCTTAACCAAGGTGTTGATTGTATTGATGAGTTTGCCGGACTCATTTTTAGCACCCTGATTCTGTTGCTGCTGTCTCCTGAAAGGATTTTGAGCTGGTGGCTTGCCTTGTGTGGCTTTTCCATCTGGGGTCTTGGTGGAGAAACGATCCTTTGTGGCGTGATTGGTACGACCACAACGTTGGCAAGGCTGAGAAGGATTCTGTGCTTTTCCTTTTCCCATTACCTTTGCCTTTTCCACCTTTCCCTTTGCTCCGATTCTGATTGGCATTTGAGTTCTGACTGCCATTCTGGCTCTGATTCCAGTTCCTGTTGGATTTGTCACATGGCTTTCTGCCACGCCCCTTGTCCTTGTCCTTTTTGACTGGGCCTCCTGATGACTGCTCCTTCTGCCCCCGATAGTGAAGGGTATCTGACTGCTTTGAATGAACAACATAATTCAAGTCGAGCAGTATCTGTGTGGTTTGTGGCCACGACAGATTATTCCTTTCATTCTCTGTTAGGAATCTTAACTGGAACTGTCTGCGGAGATCAGGGTCCATGTTGCTGACAAATCTGTCCTTTATTAACACATCGTTCAGATCAACTGCTGCTAAAGCAGCCAGTGCCGTAAACGTGCGCAAATAGTCTGAGAAAGTCTGGCTCCCTTGAGTCAGTGCCATCAGGTGTTTCTTAGCCACTGATCTTTTATGGGGGTTGCCAAATTGACTGAGGAAAATCCTTCTGACCCTCTCATATGTGGCATCCGGTTGCTGTGCCACGACCTGGAAATAGTGTCGGTCATTGTTTTGGATGAGAGTCAGGAATACTGTGATCAGGTCCTTGTCTGGAACTCCTGGATAAGTGAACTGGACGTATCGGTCCACTGTGTCCAACCAAACTTCTGCGTCCTGTCCTGCTTTAAATTCCTTAGGTGGTGTCATTTTCACCTTTGAAACCAAAGTGGGTGGAGCTGGTGCTGGAACAGAATCATCATCAGGATCTGTAGAAACTATTGGAGCATTGTCTTCTGTATACTCATCTTCTGGTTCCTTTGGTTCATTCTCAGGATCCTTATATCTGCTCATATCGGGCCTCATGCGACTGATATTGTCGAAGTACCCTATCTGGTATTGTCATAACCAGCGATCCACTTGGGAATCTTGAACCGACTGTATGCATCATAGGAACCTAAGATGTCAAAGAACCATGTTGATGGATCTGCATTGATGGCTGGGATTTCTGGTTCTTCCTCTTCTGCCATCTAAAGAACAAAACACAACACCAAAGATGCCTTCAGCTAACTGAGTGTGTGTGTTGGTATATATATAGTATATATATCTATGTTATATACATATAGTATATCTGTATGTTTATATACATGTAGTATATCTGTACATTATAATGAGGTAATTATGTATATATATCCACCTTCTTCCCCCCTCAAGGAAGTGTGAACATAAGGCAGTTGTCAGTTGCCCTTATACCTCATGATATAGCATGCAGTCCTTATAGGAAGCAGCTGTTACAGTTTTAGGGTTGCAGCCCTACAGTCTTTGGGTTGTAGCCCTGCAGTTTTTGGGTTGTTGCCCTACAGTTCTTGGGTTGCTGCCCGAAATATTGTCATGTCCGTGCTGATTTCAGCATGACAAATATGCCAAACACGAAGTGTTTCCTATTATATAGGTGGCATTTAGGGTATGTTACGTTACAGTGACCCTTATCCCCCACAGTGATGTTAGGGTGTTACTTGCCATCAGTAACCCTAAAATATGTTAAATTAAAGCAGTATAAACATTTTGCAAAGATATTTAAGCAAAACTGCATTTAATTTTTCACTGTGTGTCACGTGGTTTTTTAGAGGTACGTTACACCCCTGACACACACACGTGATTTTAAGGGTGTTACAGGGTGTTACAAATGCTGAATAAATCAGGGAATATTTATTGATAGCTGAATAATCAGATCAGCGAAAAAAAATCAACCCGATTTTTTCATTTTGAAATCATGCGTGTGGAGTTTTTACGCATTTCGTTACAGCCAATATGTACACCCCTATATATTACACACCTAATATCTAGGGTGTTACACGAGATATGGCCATGGTCATTATGTTTTTCTGATACCTTAATAGGTATAAAATCATAATTTGAAATAAAATGGGGTCGAAATTTCAATTTTGAAATTTATCGCCAACGATTTTCACCCATTTTGTACCTTTTTGGCCATTTATTATATTACCACAGTAATATATTTTGATGTGTGTGGAAGCTGCAAGTTACAGAAGTACTGCAACTTACTTCACTTTTGCACATGATAATTTTCATGGCATAATAGTGAATATCTCTGATTGTCAACATCTGTGGTTGATCATAAATATGGGTTTTACTGATTTGAAACCCATGGAAGTTAATTCACTTCTTGGTGATTTATAGGTGTATCAACTTGTAAGCGGATTAGCCACTTTAGTGATAACTTGTCAGAACCTATGATATATTTGGGCATATAACTGTGCACTAAGAGCATATCAAAGTGATATCTCTAGATTCCAAATATATCAGGACACGGCTTGATAATAATCTAAGCAGTTTAACACAACACAATGTGCGTGCGTGTGTGTGTGTGTCCACAACAACCTATGCCAGTCAGTTCAATATGTGAGTACTGATCTGAGTAGGTACACGCATTTTGTGCTGATCATTACTGAATCAATTGTCACAATGCATTGAGGTTGTTGTTTTTGCTCCAGCGATAATGAAAAGGTATGGACAATGTTCAGCAGTTACTAGCTGCATTGTGAACACTGTATACTGCCTTCGGGTCTGGAGATATTCTCCATCCAGCCCTTCAGCATGTAGTTTTATCCTGTTACCTTAACTATCGCCATCATTGACATCCAACACGCACATGTGTTTGTTGGATGGTATCTATATTATCATACACATAGTTGATATTATAGTTGATCATTTCACTTATTGAGTCAGTGAATGTCATTATATATACCATAGTCAGTGGTGTGTGTGTGTGGAACTTTACTACACACTTGTATACAGGTGATAATGGTATTACAATGTACCAAGATAATTCATCATGCAGGATGATCTGTATACCAAGTACTAATAATCCAACATGATATATATATCAGATTAGTATTTATTGTAATCCTGCATACTCTCATTTACAATAATGAGTTGCTTGATTTATTTTACATGTAGTTCCGGTGAGCATTCCGTCCAGTAATCCACCATAGAACGTACATGCTCTTCCCAAATCCTACGTCGGAGCATGACGAGCTAATTATGGTGTTAAGACTACCTTCAGGCACCTTACACTTACATGATTCCAATATAGCTAACATGCACTGCAAAATGCCTTGTGCAATGTACAATGTATTGTGATGTGATACTAATATTCCAGTTGTTATCATGATCAAACTGGTAATATATATTACAGCTGTTAGCGTGGTCAAGCTGTATTAATGATGTATGCACAATTCACAGTGTTGCAGTCACTCAATATATAATGTATATGTAGTGTAATGCATATGTGCTGCATGCACTTATTATATACTTCATGATGGTGTATACTGCAAGTCAAGTATATGTGCATGTGTGTGTGCTGCAATCATTGCAATCTCCGCACACTCTAATCTTGCACACATTATTATGTTGCTGATGAGTATTCATGATCTGTCATGTTGAGCATGTGTGTGTGTATAAGCTATTCACACATCATTTATGCAGTTCACACTCTTGATTGCAAGTAGGTATACAAATCTGACCGTGAATAAATTGCAATATCTCAGCAGTCATCAAAGTATTGTGTGGCATGCTGCAATATTGTCATCATGCGTCCGTTCATGATTATCCCTGTAAGTATACACATATTTTGCAGAGGATATCGTGACGCGCGCATATGATGCGCAGATGATTATTGCAACTATCAATAACGACGGTGTATTGATGACATTTTGCATATTGACATCGTCATCATAAAACTGCAAAATGATTGTCGTGCGCTGCAAGTGATTTATTGCAATCATGAATATCGCAATTGTGCGCGCTGTTGATAAAGAGCACATATTGTCGCCATATACTTAGCACATGATACGAGTGCTAATTTGCGCGCGGATCATGATTCCGCTGATGTTTTCCGTGCCCGCATCTCATACTGCGTAATTCTTACAGCTGCGAATCATTTCTGCGCGTACATATGATGGCCGCGCATACATTTCTTACAGCTGCGAATCGCTTCTGCGCGCATATGTGATCGCCGTACATACATTTCTTACAGCTGCGAATCGCTTCTGCGCGCATATGTGATCGCCGTACATTTGTATGGCGCATGCACACCTTTTCGCGCAGTGTAGATGACGCTCAGCTGCTGTGTACGATCTGTGGATGCGACGATTATCCTCGCGCACTCTATTCGCTTTTGCAGCGGTCAGTATATGCAGTATATCAATATTTATGCGATTGCGTCGCCAGATATGATTTGCGCTCCGCAACCTGCATACACAAAATTATTGATATCTATGCTGCACTCACACTAAAGTTCTCGTTTCTCGCCTTAACGATCGAATACCAACTGATAAGGACGCTGACGCGAGCCTTAAGATATATATGATATAATAAGATAGTGCAGGTGTTATTGAACAGTAACACGCGCACAGCTTATGAGCGGGTGATGAGTGCAGACTTCGTCAGAAGATACTGCTCTAGCACAACGCTAGCTCATCTATACCGAATGCCTCCCATCTCACAGATGGTACCGCTATTGGGTTGTGAACCCGAGGCATTGGTTGAACGACTAGTATCGGCAGAACGAATGATGCGTTCGCCATATGATACCCGCATGCTTGTTCCGCACATGCTAGAAGCGAAGCCCGAATGATTTCTTCTCCGAACCGTTCGGTACTTCAAGATAGTATCTTGCTTCGCCATCCTCGAGTCCGACATACGGCCTCTCGATGACAGGTGACATTCAAGTCTTTCCTTGAATAAATGACAGATGATGTGACTTATCATCTCGATGACATGTACAGTCATAGTCGACCGTACTGACGACTGTCTGTCATTATAATATATGACATGACTCGACATGACATGACATGGTATGACATGTCTGGCAGGTATGACACGTATGACATGTATGACATGTATGACACATGTATCATCGGTCATAACCCTGACAGTGTTGGTATTATTATTAATAACCGTGATATTTACGCGATTTCGCGAATAACATAACTTGTGTCCAATTTGAGGTTTCAAGACTTCTAGGACTTTTTGTCGTACATAAATATTTTGTATGGACATGTATTATAAAGTAAGTACACAAATGATAACAATTTTCACGTTCCCGACTCATTAAGGGTGCTAGCACGCTCAAACCCTATCTTATAAGTCCTACACGCCCCCGAGTTTTACATATATATGTTGCACACCAAATGCATCCGAATCAGCCAAAATGGACCGCACCATCGTTTTCGGCAACATCGAAATAGGTAATATTGCTATCAACATTGGTAGCATACATTGGAGAACTCTCCGGGCAATACCCAAACCCCTTAGATGGTCAATTCGACCCCCCCCCCAGGTGCCATGTGAGTTCTTAAACGGGCAGCGGGTAGGGCAGTTCATATAAGGTGTTATGACCACTAGCTGGGGCAGCGATTCTCTCCGATGATCCTTTAACCCTTAAACCGTTTCCTGGGTTTCCTGGGTCATATATGACCCAAGGGTACCTAAAATTGATTTATGAAGCCGTCTAAAATCCAAAAATGCTTTTGAAAACAGTTTTGAAAAGGTCTCCCTTATGCGCATCAAACTGCGTGCCCAATGTCCCTCAAAACTGTCGCATGCTTCCAATCTCGAACGATGAAGAGTGTGAAAATCGTTTGACACAACACACGGTTATGGTTTGCGCGTATAAATACGCATGTTCAACCCTATTTAGGCCACGTTACATCTTCAACACATAGCTAGGCGTTATGCAAAACATGCTAGGGTCATGATTAGGGTTTACACGGGGCAGTGAATACGCATTCAGCGCCGCAATGCGTGAGATATACATTCATTGGTGACATCGCACTTTCACTCGATGCTCAATTTTGAACAATGCAGTACGATGCGCCTTTGAAATACGTTTCAAGTGGTATGCTCAAAACGCAAATCGGCCTTCGTATGCGGCGGGTATATGGAAAACATTGACTTCAACCAAAACCAAAAATAGTTATGACGGTTTAGGGGTTAAGAACTATTTTGACCACTAGCAGGCAGTGTTGTGAAACTTACAACCCTTTAGTCCAATCAATGGAGGCGCGGTTTCCTCCCAACGTATTGGCCGGCATTGTTTTTCGCAGCTAAACCGACCGGCAGATTTTTATTCTTACAGACCATCTATTTCTGCGAACAGACAGGCGGCATCTTGAACCGCTGTTGAACACTACCCGGCAGAAACTTAGCCTGGAGTTATTCTTTCATGCGTTAGTGGTCCTTGCACAGTATATTCTTAGCTCGCATCCCGCATTCTTACGTGTGATCCTGGCTAGCTACAAGACTTAACATTTTTCATCATTAGATGCACACTCTAGTGGCTAGGTTGTGACATTCACAAGCTGTAGAGCCACCTCAGATGAGGTGGTGTGCTGGATTTGGCACTGTGAACTGTTCGTACTGTCACGTGGCATTTCAGGTTAGTCATCATCTTCGGTGACTCTGCTTGTGTTTGTCCGGGTACTTATTCTCGTATGTATATCAATTCATAAGTCTGGTTTATCACTGCCGGGAGCGTTCTCCGTCCCCTTGGTTGCTGTACTGTTTCTAGCAAACGGTGCGCGTTTGTGAGCTCGGGCTCAGCGATCATCGGAATTCGACAAATCCACACACGTTTGCCGGCGTGTTGACCACCCAAAATCTCGACATCCGTCAAGCGGGGCGAAACCTCATGAACGACATACGCGTTCCATTCGAAACGCCATTTGCGGAGTCTAAATTGCGCGGAAGCATGACAGGGCCCCCGATCTTGACCCGCGAGGTGTGAGGGGGAAAGCCCGAAGGCTATTCAAGAACTCGACGGGTACCATGTGCACGTCTTCATCCTGAATTACCGAATATACACCAAGGCTAGGTATCGATAACTCGATAACGCGATATATCGATATATCGAGATATCATGTCGTATCGATAACGTTTATCGGATATCATATCGTATCGACATATTTTATGTTTGGTGTTTTATATATGCAGTTTTACCGGGAAAACTGAAATGGGTCGTGGTAATACCGCGTATTTTACCGGTAAAATAACGAGTGGTATTACCGCGTTATTACCCTTTTTAAAATACGGATTGGCATGACCAAGTGGGCCCATAACCAAATCAATTCCTAGTTTCCCTACGTTTCATGTCTAAAATTGTCGGACGTATGAAATGCTTAAGTATTATGAATAATGCAAAGGTACGGGGCGAGCATATTACAGGAAACGTTATTACGTATGTCAGCTCTGGCAGGCACTCAAGGACCGCAATTGTGTAATTCCGGTATTCTATTTCACAACTTTGGATCAAGGCTGGCAATTCAGATTCAGAATCGTAATTCGGAGTTCAGATCATAATTCAATTCAATTCAGTTCAGAATCGTAATTCGGATTCAGACAAATTCAGACAAAAATGCAATTCAGCCATGTTTGAGGCTCCGGACAATAATGACAAGTACATACATGCTACGTAACATTCTTAGAACGCGGATGCACGATTGCACCTTCTCCGTGTGCTACACTCTTCCTTGCCGTGTTCCTCATGATGGGTGGTGTGGCTGTGTCGTGCATCGTGTGGTGTGGTGGGATGGGATGAGTGGCGTTAACGTTGTTACTATGATATACGTATGACGACGTCCTCATTACTCGGTAATGCCGTGGTGCCAGGTCTGAGTTGCATATGTTCTAGGGGGTCAGGGGAGTAAAAAACGCGGGCAATAAGAGCCTGAAATGCAGCTTTACCAGGTAATTTGAATTCGACCCGGGCAATAGCGGACATTTTACCGGTAAATAATTTACCGGCGAAATCCAACGGGTTTCGCCATGCAGGTATATGGTGTTTTATTTGTCGCAACCACTGCGCATGTAACAGTCGAAACAGGTTGCAAGGCTCGCCATGTCTGCTCTGAGAGGCTTGCTCTACCCTGCTTCATTATTACACTACACGCGCGTCACACCTGAAGGTCCTACAATATCCGAAAAGGTTTTAAAGGCTGCACATGAGTGCATAACTTCTTAACTCCCCCCTCTTTGCTTGAAAGTCGGGCAAAGTGCTCTTTATGCACTATCTGCGGCCATGTGGTTCGCGAACTTGCCAACACTGGTGGTGTACATCCTAGCCCCTTGCTGTTCTCATTTGCCTAACATCTTCGCACGAATCACTGGATTATTGAACACCATGACGGACCCACATGCACCTGCGACCTATGGGACCATGCTCCAGATGTCCAATGGCGCGAACTCGGCCAGCATGGAACAAGTCTCTGAAATACTTTGGTCTTGGCTCAGTCATGTCCATCATGAAGTGCGATGGCACATGAACACACGCCACCGCCCTGCTAACCAAAGCTGCCAGTGGGAACGCTATGTACTGCATTGCGAACAATGGTGATGTAACCACTGCGTCGCACACCCCGCATTGCTTCCTCCAGAGTTGATAGTTACCAGGTTGCAAGGCATCCCTGGTTTCTTTCCAGCCCAAATGCACATTCCAGTCGTTGTTCATCACGGAAAGATGTGGATTTGCCACCTTCGGGACCTTGCCAATGACACCCGTGCCTGATCATAGGTCACATACTCTCTGGATCTCTGACTAGTCTACTTCTACCGACAGCCTCTTCACTTCAGCTGCTACGTATTGTCATCACGCAGCTCCAGTCCCCAATCCAACAGACTGGCTTCCTTCACCTGTGAACGCTTCATCTCTGCACTTCACCCCTTCTTCGCGCATCTCCTTGCGCATTGCCGGGACTCCTTCCTCCAGCGCGAAACTCCTTGACTTCTCCTTCTGCTTTGAACATTGCTTGCTAAGTCGTGTCAGATGTCTCTCATGCCAGTTCCCTGACATTATGCGGCCCAGCAGCTGCTTCAGTCCTTCCACTGTGCCTAGCTCCACCCTTCGCGACACACCCCAGCAGTGATCCTCCTGGGAAAGAAAAGATCCGCCAGCATGCCTCGACGGGGACGATGTACCGGGCGTCGTCTTGATGTTGAGTAACCTCTTTCTTATCGAGCACCTCCTCTCCATGCCCTCCGGCCGCACCATCGGTGGACACAATCTCGACGGTAATGCGGTCGTGGCCCTTGTAAACGTATTTGTAGATGTACTTACTAGACCTCACGGTGGTACAAATCTCGACGTTAATGTGGCAATTGTAGTTCTCCGAGAGATATGGTTGTAGGGCACGACATCACGATTGTCGAAAGGGCGTTTTTCAAAGGGGGTACATGCCCATCATAAAGCGCGGTACAATATGACGCTGCAGGGTTAGAAATGAAGTTACAGGGTCAGAGATGAAGGTACAGGGTCAGAAATGAAGGTACAGGGTCAGAAATTAAGGTCACGAAGGGTGGGGGAAATGCATCACCGAGTAAGGAATGCGGGTAACAGAGTCAAGAATATTGTTGTCAGCAAGTCGAAATGTCATTTAATGTAAAACAATCGCATTAGCAGGGCAGACATCAGTACCTGGCGACGCTCGTCTCGTCGTCGGTATTCTGGATAGCCGCTCGACCGATCGGGGATTAGCCTCTTTTAACGTATCTCTATACTTAATTTATTTACTTCATGTGTCACCTTGCTCTTAGTTTTGATATATCGCACACTCAATATATTCCGCAGTGGTATATCTTCTCAGGAATGTACGTCACGGGGTAGCGTTTAACAATGCAACACAGAACTTATTCCCCAAGGTGTACGTCAATCCGTAATCTCTGGGGACACGAGCACATCGGGTCTACGTAGTATAGTTAGTGGGTTAAGCTAGACTTTAGCGCGCTTGATGAGGGGGGTAAGGGAGGGGCTACGGCACAACGCACGCCGGCCAATCGACAGTTCTGCATATTTTAGAGAACAAATATCTATGCGTTTGCAAAGCTCGAATTGTGAAAGTTGCTACGTAGGGGGTAGAAACCCATCACTCAAGGTGAAGCATACATCTAATTGCATGTTTCCGGTGGTAGAGTACTGGAAGCACATTTTTGTCGGGGACAATTAAGACCAATCGCGTGAACAATATCGTTGTTGATATGACGCATGCGAAATCCATGTGCTACCCCACAAACATCAAAGGTCATTCAACTTCATTATAATGCCGACATGCATGCCGGTGTAACCAGCTACAGAGCCTTCATTCGGGAACATTCACCATCAATCCAAAATATATCGTGGGGATTACGAGATGCCAAGTTCTTGCAATGCCACCATGCGCTTCTCCATGCGCCGTCGCCGTGCTCTTGGCAAAGAGGGGACTAACACCGCTAGCACATTTTGCCCGCCTTTCGTCTGCGTAGAACGCTGCACGGTCTCCCCATGTGATAGCAAAGAATCACGTTGCAAGGCTTCCTGCAAGCGGAATCGCTCGTCATAAAACAAATAACACTTTTTTCCGATAACAGGGTTTTCTAAACAATCGACTGGAGGATAGTAAGGCCCATAATAGAAGAATGCGTGTGGTGGGCGATGTCAATCAGCCTTCGCCACTACTGAAGTGAAAACGTGTCAGTTCGTGAGTCGTAGGGACCACCTCATAAGCTGCCAGCGCCTCACCATAGTGTCCCATTCTTTCTAGAAGTCGTCCCTCCAACTGCGCAATTCATTTAAAGAAAGCTTGTGATCCAAACTCTCACGCGATCGAGGATGTGCACGCCTTCCTCTTGAAATTCAAGAATTAAACCAAGCCTATGTAGGTCACATCTGTGAACACTTTCCAACACAAAAGTGTAAACTTAAAGAGCAACGAGAACAATACCTCCATTGGTCTAGCAAAAGTATCAGGGAGTTGTCGTCCAGCCATCCGTACCATAGCCAACCCTTGATCCCACTCTTTAGCCTCGAAGAAAGCCTCTGCCCATTAGCCCCCCCAAACACAATCTATGGAACGCTTGGTAGTCACCCCTCTCTTTCACTGCCCCCGGGACATCTCCCAGATAGATCAATAGTGCAGCGTGCCGTCTCCGAGGGAAAAGCGAGGCCCTTGCAGCCATACCATTGTTCCGAAGGGTCGAAGCCTCCATGGTCGAGAGATTGGAAAAGATAAAGGTAGCCATTTCAATCGGAAATCCATCGTGACTCGCGATTGCCAAAACCTCCCTCTCTTCGTCGCATGCAGCCCAAGCTCTCTTCCGAGTGAGCCAAACCGATTCTTTAATCGCTCGTGTGTGCTCAAATCACGCGATAGCACATCAATGTGCCCCAAGGATTTTTCTTGTTTCTTGTTGTCTATTATAGTTCATTTACGCTCTTGCGCATGTACCAAATGAGATGAGAACGCGGCGTAAAAATGGTGTGCTATTGTGCGTGTCGGTGCGTACTATTGGAAGAAATTTCATTTTTGCTTACTCCGAGGAGGCCTTGGGCTTAAGCAAACCAGGAGGCAGTTTTTGGCAATCCAGAAGTCACGATTGATTTCCGCTTGATCAGGCTGCCCGGATTGCACCCAAGCTCTCGACCTTGGAGAACTCAACCCTCCGGACCAAAAATCACATAGATGTAATGTGTGTGCCGAACAAAAGCAACCAAGACTTGAAGGTGCGAGGATGATGCACTCAGCAAAAAGTCAAGGCTTGGAAAGCCCCCCGCCCAAAGCACACCTGCTAACAACATACGCAATCGGCCTTGCTCGAACCCCAGCCCGACATCCATGCCTGTCAATACCCCTTCTCCCAAAAACTTTCAACAGCCCAACAGATCGCGCGTCGCATGCCAAATGGTATCAGGCACACCAAACGCAGCGAGCCTTGCCAACACCCTAAGTGTTATAGACGCGCATTATGTAAACATGTTTCATCCATGGCCAGGGTACATCATACACCCGATAGGAATCCTTGAGGTATCCTCATCCACGATTTCTATCGATTCGAGTTATCAAAGTATAGCCAAGCATGCGCGCGCCACACCCCACGCGACATAAACAAGCGAGTTTATTCCAGGACTAGTACGAGAGAATGCTTACTCAGACAATGCCAACACTTCAATAGATCTCAACGAATGGGAGAGGGGAATACAGCCTAATAATAGATCTCAGCGAATGAGAGCGGGGAGTACGGCCTCGGTACCTCATCAAAACCCCTACCCGCACAAACGTCCCAAACGGATGGCTTCGCTCGAAATGGCACCTCCACAGCACATATAGTTTGGCATGATGATTGCACTCGTTATATGAGTGCCATGCATAGATTACATCTCAAATACCTTTGTATAATGACCGCATTCGTCATATCAGTGGCATACCTAGCTCAGATCTCAAACACCTTCGCATAATGACCGCATTCGTCATATCAGTGGCATACCTAGCTCACATCTCAAACACCTTCGCATAATGACCGCATTCGTCATATCAGTGGCATACATAGCTCAGATCTCAAACACTTTCGCATAATGACCACATTTGTCATATCAGTGGCATGTCTAGCTCACACGCCATACCCCTTAGCATGATGGTTGCACTCGTCATATCAGTGGCATGTGCACCGTAGGTGAAATTCCTGTGAAATTCCCACCATAAAGTGCTGAAACTGTCGCTGGAATGTGGGTAATGTCAAGAGTGCTAAGCATGCCCAGTTGCCCACCCTCCAGCGACACGCACCGTGCGCACCGGGCATCCTCAAAAAATCTAGAGCACGTTTCAGCAACGGCACAGCTTCTCTTGGTCGCTCTAAGGTCAGCGCGGTCAGCCCCTGCAAACCACTCACCCACCCCACCTACCACCACCCGTGGGATGCCGTCTTTACATGTCAAAAAGCACGACACCACATGCTCTTGTGTTGCCCTGGGAGATTTGCATGGCGGCAACAAAAGGTGCACGTTGGATACAACAATATATTCACTCTAGCGATAAATGCAATTTACCGAACATGAAGCCAGCTTCTCAGCTACTTCACAGGCAAAGGAAACATGCCTTGAACCGCAGCTGGGCACAGAGCCCTGGCCCCTCCGTTTCCCCGCCGCTACCCCTAGATGTGTCGCATCTGCTTGTTATCTTCTCGCAAAGCATCCCCCGTGCATGCCGGATCACCTGTCAAACGTTCCCCCAAAGTTTTCGATGATTGTGCAAGTGCTATGATGTTCCAGGGCAACATCAACCGCAAAATCGGCAAAAGGCATGCAAAGGTTCACACGCGTGACATCCCTGTTCATCGTTAGATTATGTCAGGTGATAATGAAAGGATGACTCGCGACGTAAACCTGTGCAAAGCTGTGCAAACCTTGAGGCCAATATTGTCCTGGAGTGACATGGCATACGGCACGTGTGCCAGGGGATTGCATCCACCGAAATTATTGAAGTGCAGTGCCTAAATAAACCGAGGTCAACTTCCCATTTGATGTAAGGACCAAAAGTGCCAACAGCTGTGGGCATCGCGTCGAAGGCCTGCCTTGGGACGAGTCTTCACCCTTGGAGAAATGATAGGCCATCAAATCATGCCATCATGACATGAAGCAAGATGGACTAAAACTCGAGGTGGAGTACAAGTGCTCAGGGCTTCATGAGTTCTTTCGCTCATGGCATCACTACGAGGGCGCTTACTGTGAGCACATATGCGTTGTATATCCGTACTGGGTTGCAGGTGTGACCGACATGAGTGTGTGAGTGTGTAAAATTATTTCTGTCGCAGTCACTTCACTATTTTCCCACAAGTGCAATCTGTACCTATAACTAGGAGGACAACCAACAACCATATATCTAGGAGGACAACCATGTACCTATAACTAACAGGACAACCATGATTTGATGCCTATGCAACGTCTATCCTCCTATCAGGTCAGTCTGGTGGCGCAAGACACTTCTTATCATATAGTTTTTACACATTTTTTGGATCTATAACCACTTCTCAGTGTCAGATATACGAAAAACTATCATATGAAACAGAACCAACACGTGAAGCTGGCATAACTGCCGTTTTGGAAACAGACGTCGTCAGTAAAAGAACCAATGGTTTGGGAGGTCTCAACAGTTCTATCTTAAGCGCAAGTGTAATTTTTTTATGGAATTTGAACGAATCTATTTTCAGCAAGTTCCGGGCCCTGTGGAAATAACGTCGAATCGGAACCCGTCGAAACTATTGGGAAAATGCACTACACCATGTTGCCATGATATTTTTGCAAAGGAGCTTCTCGGGCTATAGCGTAGTGGACAAGTCACCTTGTGGCAAGCTGCAACACTCTCAACGCGTCTGAATAATATCTGTGAGTCGTGATGACGATGCTCCTCCTCCGCCGTTGATGCACCTTTCAATGCAGGCATCATATCTAGAGGTCACAACCAGTCTGGCAACCCCTCGAGGGCGCGAACCTCTTTCAGAAGGCGACCAGAAGGCCCGCGCTGCCCTTATTAGCCCACCTGACAGAGAGAAGGGAGCGGCACATTGGCGATGCGCAGTGGAAGTTGCTATGTACCTCGGCGGGGCTGAAGAGTAACAGTAACGTTCGGAGCATGTCCGCAGTTAGCCAGGCAAGGGGTCCACCCGACCTGCAGGCCTCATGCACAGGACACCAGTCAGGAGAGTGAGCAGAGGGGACTATCACTGGGGGTCACACATTCTTCTTCAGTTTGAATTCAGAGGATCTATGCATTGGCCGTGAGATCCTCCTTGAGAGGAGCGGAGACGGCTCAGGTTGCAGGAATACGATAAGGGCAACTATACTCTGGATCCCGGAGCCTGCTGCGTGACCTGCGATGCCGATGCGCCGATGCTGAAACGCCAAGTTCCACGGGTTTGGACGCACACGAAGCTAGTTTTGCCTTACTGGAGCGATGGGGACGCTTGAGAAAATCTGGGCCAGAGGCAGTTGAACTTGATATGAGCACCTGGATATCGGGTAGAAGGGGGTTGTGGTCTCTGCCGGTGCGGACCATGTCTTCAATCTGCACTGTGGCAATGTGCAAGCTCAACAAGACGCAGAGGAAAGTAAGCAGTTCACGTTTGATGGAACGCGACTGCATTCTACTTGAAACCATAGTGGTCGCTTGCCAGAACTATGGCAAGACTATTTAGCGCGAGACTGCTGTTTCGCACTTTGAGTTTAGCGAGGACTCTTCACCTTGGTAATGACGCATGAAGCTGTTTCATTAAAGGAGGGAGGGCGGGACGGCTACCTCGAGAAATACAGCGGCTGATCCGGCACGGGAACACGTCGTGGCTTGGCATATGTCGATGTGCACTCGTTGTACAGAAACTCGCCCTCGGACAGCAAGCTTATCGATAGAATTTGGAGGCGAAGAATCGATCGAGGAGCTAGGTGTTGGAGGCTGTCTTATCAGTTTCTGGTAGGGTGATCTGCCCTCACCTCGCACGGACGAAAGTGGTGTTGTCGCACCGCCGAAGACGGCGCCTGGAGCGATGCTGTGCGAAGGTTCAGAAGGCCGACGTTGTGAAATTTCGAAGCTAGGGAAGGTACGATCTTGCGCGACTAAGCCTGTAGGGTCGTGAAGCGCGCGTGATCGAGGATCAGTGGCAGCGGTGCTGACGTCGGTGCTGACGTATACGCAGGACTGATGGTACTCTGAAGGTTGTTTGACATTGCCTGAAAGCGCGTAGACTGGAAAAAATGGGAGCTTCCTTTCAAGGATCCATAGTGCTCCGATAACGAAGGCTCTAGTCAGCCATTCCACCAGGCTAAAGATCCATGCACCTTCCTGTCGATGCAGCGATTTACCCGATCTTAATTAACACGCATGCACACCACTGCGTTCTGGCAAGTGAAGTGTCGAGGTACAATACCTTGAACTTAAGAGCCCACCACCACACAACCAGATAGAACAGGCCAAACAGCAGTGTCGTTGAAGTCTTCATCAGGGCGTCAGCAAACATTGCTTCCGAATCGCTTGCTCCACACCTACGCACCGGTCGTGACGCAATACATGCACAGCCACAGCGAAGACCCTGAGAATATTCCTATGGCGCTAAAGTTAGTTTCCCGGACGGAGGAATGACTTATGTTCGATTTACCTGCCGCACTACAAAATGTAAGAAGGCAGCCACTCGACGCAACATTGACCGAACAATACCACTAATAACATGTAACATTTATTGGTGCAGACTTGGAGACTAGGACTGTTCACTTCCCCTCTTCCCAGCTAATTTTCAGGGTTTTCATGCTCTAGGTTTTGGAACGCGGTATGTTAATGACTCATCGGGCGAGGGACACGCGACGCGACGGACAGTGATACAGTAATCACTCACCTTTAAGGAAACTCGACGTTAAGGAAACAGCCAGCGTTTCGGGTACCCAACTCGATGAGAAAAGCTGGCTGGATTTTCCGACTTACGAGATGGCCTGAAATAAGGGAAATGACCGCTGGCTGCCTAGCTGGAGAGGCATTTCTTAAACCAAGAAAACTTTGCCGGGAAATTGACAAATATGGTATATTTGATGGGTTTTCATGATTTTTTGCACAAAACTTGTCTTAAAGGTTTAAGTTCCTGATAGTCTGTTTCAGAGATAATGTCGTCATCTAAATCTTGCTTTAATTTTTTTAAGCTGCGCACGGCTCTCAGGGTCCATTTTCTCAGAAATCAAAAACGGGCTGGCTCGGGAAGGTGTCCACGTGGATGGTTATGGAATTCGCTGGCTGGCTCACGAGATCGCGGTCCACTATCCATAGCGTTCTCATAGGCCGGGCGCGGCGGGGGGGTACCCAACTCGATGAGAAAAGCTGGCTGACCTGGATGTTTTTGTTTTCTTACAGGTGGGTGATTACTGTATTGTTGATCCTGCGGATTCCCCGTAAATCGGATGACCGCCCAGTCACCTTGTCCGATCCGCTCCCATTGGGTAGGAATGGCGAGAAAAAAAGCGGAAAGTAAGGCGAAGCAACAAGGCACCACTCCAGCGTCGCCTCTCCGCCAACACTCACAACCCCCGCCTCTTGACGCCTTTCCACCCCAACAACTCTCAAACTCGAGCCAATAGAACTTAATAATCAAATTGCTTATACAAATACTCGCACGAATGATTGTGCCGCATTCAGCTCCAGATATTCTTTTGTTGAGACTTTCTCTATCTTCCTTGAGGATGACATTCCCAAGACCTGTCACACTTTCATATAATGTCTAGCAATCCTCTCCGTCTTCCAATATGCCTGACCCATAACCTGCCGCAGGTCGGCTCCTTCAAGAAAAAGCTCAATTGCTCCTGCTGTCCGAATGCTGTCACGGGGAAGCTGATTTCCCCCCCACTGTATGGGGGCATGCTTCTCCCTGTTTCACCCCTCGCCGTGTGTGTGACATGTGACACCCATAGCCGTGACACCGATCCGTGACCTGCTAGTTAGCCTCCGTTATTGCTAACTCTTTAGTTTTATGTTATCACCGTTCCGAGCACCCGGCCCTGCGTGTTTTCTGTGTTTCACTGTCTATATATTTACCCGTTACAAATATATAGTCAGATCATCCTTTTTATAAGGTTATCGGTCCCGTACCGCGCTAGTGGTGCTCACTACATTCAGCTCGCTTCGGCCTCATCGCCGATTCTAAGTCCGTTCTTACCGTTCTTATCCGTCAACGGCGTGAAGACATCTCCGTTACCATCTTTGCCCGTTCGAGTACTCCGCCTACCGTTTGTGATTGGTGGTTTACTTTACCGTTCAAATCCGTTCTAATCCGTTACAACTTTGTCGAAATTCTGGCATCCTACTTCGTTCCAGGCATGTCTCCCCAACGTCCTTCAACACTCTGGCCAGCAGCGCCTCTGCTGCCGGATAACTGGTTTACCGTACGACGTTTTTGACGTCATCACCACCGTTTTCCTCGTCGAATTTTACCCTAATTTGACCCCTACATCGTCCGATTCCGTTAATTTTGCGAAAAATTACGTTATCGCTATCGACCCAAACGTCCACTCAACTTTCTGACCAGCAGCACCCCTTCTGGAGTGAATGCTGAAATCTGTATAGGCAGCCCTGACTGGGAGTCCCGGTGCAGGCCCCTATGACAGATTCCTAGGACCAACACTGGACTACTGACTGATCTGTAGGTTCGTACTGTGACACACGCTGTGTCACAGGTAGGCTAGACACCGAGACCGTCCGAGACCGTTCCGGGTATATCTAGCTTAGGGTTTATTTATCTCACACAGTTTATCCACACGAGTACGGGACTTTCTGATATCTAGTGTACTTGGATATTCCGGTAGGTCGTGGCCCCATCCACGTTTTCATTCCACTTGCTATCTTGGCCATGATTGGCTAAGCAGCCGCTTGAGGAGGTGGTGCGCACTTGCGCGTTTGGGTGCGACTAGGATTTGGACATGATTTTACGGTAGACGTCTTTTGCGGCTGCGAGTCATGGGCACCGCGCGTTGCTATTGCTCGGTTGTGGCAATGTTCATTTGCGTTGTTCTGCCTGCGCTGATCCCGCTGGTTTACGTATTTTGGGCTGGTGCTCCGGACGCCTTCGACCACATCGACATTTGCAAGTGCCCTTCGCTCTTTTCGCCGCTCCGCACGTTCTGCCGTTACGTCATCCCTCCATTTCCGCCACAACACCCAGACGTGCTACCGCGCATCATCTTTTCTCTGGCTTTCAGAAGAATGGCGACATCTACACGAGCTCGTAAACGCCTATTGAAGGACTCCGACTTGGACGCCTCTATACGGCTTTTGGATGCGGTTCGGGACACTCCGACCGCTAGCACTCCGCCTGTGGTGCCTCCTGCTGTTTCCAGCAACTCCGACACCGCTGTCGCGTTGCGGAAACATCTTGTTGACCAGCACGCCGCTGTTGACGTGGTCTACAAGGGGAGGTTGCATCGGGCTTGGGCCAAGGGTATCCGCGAGGATATCCTTGGTTCCAAGAAACATCATTATCGTGGCACTGACGACACCGACCGTCTCTCCGAGTTGGTGGTGCAGCTCCGGACCGAGTTCGAGTCCGCTGGGCTGGACTTGACCCCCTTTGACCTCGACGACCCCGCCTCTCTGGTTATCGAGAAGGTGAATGGGCTCCTCTATGACGTCTTGGCCCTCGTCGTGGAGCGGAACTCTGTGGCCGACACCTGGCTTTGGGGTACGGACTCTTCGGCTGACCGAGATGGACGTCGTGCCCTCATCGACATCATCAAGGGGAGCGTGCCGACAGTCCTTCGCGAGAGCCACCAGCAGGAGCATGCGGCGCTTCGTTATCCCGCGGGCGTTGACCCGCAGCCGATCTTGGCTCGTGAGCAACGTCTGGTGCGGGATAACCGCGCTCCTGACTGGCAGCCCACCGACGAGACCCGTAAGCTGTCACTCTACAACCGCCTCGACCCGATCTTCTACGCGGCGGTGAAGGTGCGTTATCCGCTTGCGGGTGACCTCGGCGGAGTCACTCTCCGCTCGCTGCAGGCTCTCGTCGTGGCCATCTTCCAGGCATGGGCGCAGTCGGACGAGGGGGCGTCGGCGCGTGAGAAGCAGACACTAGGGACGGGCGGTAGGCCCTCTGCGCTTATCACGTCGTCTGAGTACGCCGTTCTGCTCGAGGAGATTGCGGCCTTGAAGGCCTTGGTGCGAGGTGGCCGTGCGGGCGGGGGACAGCAGCCGCAGCCGCAGCATCGGGGGAAGCAGCATCCGCGGGGGTTTCGCGTGGGTGCGGGCAACCCCCCCGCGGTCGGCTTCGACCGCGACAGCATGAAGGCCAAGCCGCTGTGCCACCGTTGCCGCAAGGCCGGTAAAGGTGAGGTGTATCACCCGTACCGCGACTGCCCGCTTGGCGGTCGCCAACACTCGCCAGCCACGGCCGCGGCTTTCTGCATTCCCATTGAGCGGGAGGACGCGGAGGGCCTGCACGCATTGGCGCTCGTGCAGGTCTTCCAGGACGCGGCGGACAGTGGACCGGAGGCCTTCTCGCATGCGGCGTTGGCGTATGGTCCGCCCGCGGTGCTCTCCGCGGACGGCGTCGGTGGGATCGACGTGGCGGCCTACGGATTCAGCGTACCGCCTCCGCCTTCTGGCGGGACCGACGACGAGGACATCTTGCGGCGGCTTGATGCCCTCACCTCTGAGGTTCAGGCCGCCCAAGAGCAGGTACATTACACCCACGCATCCTTTGTTCCTGGGAGTGCGGTTGAGGAGCATGCGTCGGCTTTGGTGTGTGGCCCTGCCGCTGCGGCGGGGATCACACCGGAGGGGCAGGTTCCGGCAGGTGGTGCGGCGGCATCGGCGTCCGCCGTGCCGGCCCCTGCTATGCCTGTTTCGCAGGCGAAGGATGTACAGCCCGCGCCAGTTCAATCGGCGCGGGTGACCACCACAGAGGCGACATGCGGTGAGTTCGGAGGCTTCGTGCAGACAGTGAATCACGCCGCCGTCCACCCCTCTGACCTAACAGGCTATGACACGGACGACTACGAGGATTACGCCGACGGTACTTTCGCGGTGAAGCCGCGGGCTCCGTCCGGTGCTGTCGGATGCGGTGTGCCGCCTTTCGGCTTTGGCACGCCGGCGATCGGCGCTCTCGCGGTGCTCTCTCTGTTGTGCATTTCTTTTGCAGGTGTGTCTGTTTCGGCGTCCACAGCTCCTGCTGTGTCGGCATGTGCACCGGCTACGGAGATACCTTCGCCTGGTGGTGATCTCGATTGGGAGGCTCCGTCATTTTTCTCTACGAATGATTTTCTTGATCCGGTGATGACGGCTCAGGGTCTCCTGTTGCTTGACGATGTGCCACAGCTTCAGCCGCCCGAGCCTCCTGACACTTTGAGCTTTTTAGCATTTCAGGATTTGGCTCAAGCGGATTTGGGTATTGACATGGCATTCTACTACGGCATGGCCTTACATGAGAGCGGACCTCTGGATGTTCAGCACTACTACGGTGCTGGTTTCTTTACCTCCTATTATGGGATGGACTTCCGTGAGGCCACCGCTGACTACTTTGATGCTGTCGATTGACTTCTTGCTCACTCTGGAGGCACACCGACATGGTGGTGTGCAGAACTCCTGTGACCTCAAAGACTTCTTCAATCCGGTTTATGTTTTGCTTTGACTACTTTACAATCTTCAAACTGACTTGCTAGCACGGTTCCTTTCACTTGTTTAGCGGTGCCTTAATTGCCCGTATGCTTTTGTTCACGTGCTACCTAGAGGTTTCCAATTTGTGTATCAGAATGGCACAGTTGGATTAGCAGTTAGGCTTGTCACCTAGCTTCTGCCCTGACATTAACATCTTACATTTCTGACTCTCCTAGCCAGTCACCACCCACAGTGCTGGGGGTGGTGTGCTGAAATCTGTATAGGCAGCCCTGACTGGGAGTCCCGGTGCAGGCCCCTATGACAGATTCCTAGGACCAACACTGGACT
>LGRX02028655.1:0-18869 GCA_001247695.2 Cymbomonas tetramitiformis
TGCACGCAAGGACCAGAGGACCCAGGGACAAAGGGTGCGGGGAGGCTGCGCGCGATGGGGGTTGTGATCCCTATCGTTGAACGTGTATTTTGTGGTATGCGTGGCAGCATACATGGGTCAACACGGAGAACAGGGGCTCGCTGCCTGTGCGTATTGGATGGTCGGTGACGCTTCATGAAAGCCGGTTCGTACCGGCGCCCTGGATTATCGAAGCGAAAATTGTCGGATTCAACCCAGACCACGTATGGACCGCGGCGCCCACGGAACATGATGTTCCCGAAGGGACGTATGATGGAGAATTTGGAGAGCGGCCCCAAACGGTTACGTGGTCGTGCGGCTGTACCACCCGCGAAGGGAGCATTGGCTGGAGTGGCAGGAGTATGCACAAATTGTGGAATCGGAGGCGGAGTGTCCGACACACACGGATCCGTCCGACGATGATGAGGAGTATGTTAGTGAAACTAGCGAAGAAGACACCAATTAACATGCTCGGCCTGTTTGCGCACTTAACGAAATGTAATGAGATGTAACAATATTGAGCATAAATCATCTTTGTGTGTAAAACGCGTGCGTGCGTGCGTGCGTGCGTGTGCGTGTGTGTATGAGACCGCCCTGGACGGCCTGCCCTGGTGGACCTCAAAAGTCATTATGATGCAATGTCGCAAGATCTGATTATGCATGTACCCGACGGTGCTGTGTGCATGCACGGGGTGGGGACCGATTGTATCGGGGAGGCTGCTCCGCTCCGCGCCGAATCAGGCGCGTGGCGCGTGTGGCGCTCTCCCCGGCGCCGTGCCTTATGCTGCTTCATCTGCGGTTGCGAATCAGCGGCCAAAGAGTGAGCAGCGGCGCTTAAAATCGTGGGTGGGAGGGGGTGGGGTATCCCGGGTGGGTCGGTGCGGGGCGCAGTATGTTGGCCAGGTATCAATGGCGTGCCATCCACATGCGGATACGCCATGTAGGGTTCTTCACGTGCAGTTGGGGCTACCCAAAGATCTGGAGGGGCTAGGCATGCACGTGGTGCCCCCTCCCATGTCCTGCGGGTCCAACGGGGACTGCGTATTGGTTGACCTGGAGAAGGCGTGCCTGCTTGTCTGGGCCGCATGCTGTATGGCCACCCTTCGTATGGTGCGGAACAGTTGCGAAAGACACGGGTGCACGCTTGATGAGCTGGTGAAATTGCTGGATTGCTGGACGGCGGCTATGGAAGAATTGGAATCCCCATCACCGGCTGATTCAGCGATGACGACTAAACGGTGTGAAGCTGTCGCGCTGGGGAACCGTGAGGAGAACGTCAGAACTGCCTGGGAAGGGGTACAGTCTTTTTGCACGCTCCATCGCATCACGATGGTTCACGATGACCCCACGGCACTGCACGATGCGTGTGAGCTGCGCATACGTGTATGCCACCAGAAGATTGAAGACTGTAAGGCGGAGTGCGCGCGGATCTTGGAAACGATCGTGTGCGTGAAGGATTGTCCCCGCTGTTCATCGCTTTTCACAAAAGCTACAGACCGTGCGGTTGCGGATTTTCTGACGCCCTCTTCCCTGTTCAGCACGCGTGAGTGGGACCCGCGGGTCGAGCGGGACGAGCGGTGTCTCCGACCAGGGGCGAGGTATTCCGTGAAGGTGGACTGGGAGCGCGCGAAATCGGATTATCCGGGGATCTGGGGGAAGGTGCTTGAGCATCATCACGTCAGCATGCAGAAGGCGGTCCGGGTGTCAGGGGTTGGCCAGTTCTTGCTATCCCCAGCTGTCCTCCTGCGCAACCTGGGGAGCTGGGTGCAGATGTGGCACACTGACCTCTTGCTCCGGAGCGGCGAGGAGGCAGTTTTCCCTACCCAGTTTTCCTCCGGGATGTTCCTTGACGAGCAGAGCTACACGGAACTCCTGCCTGATTCGGTAGATGGAAGGCATTGGCAGCGGTGCGAGGACGGCGCGTGCCCCTTCACACTCGATCACGCAGCGTCCGGCTTTCCGTCAGCCACGCCGTTAAGGCGCGTCCGTTTTGCTGGCCCGCCGGGCAGCGTCATTGTTTGGCCGGGGGACAGGACTGTGCATCGGGGGCTTTGCCCGGTTGGGGAGGTGCCTGGTGGGGGTCGCGGCCTGCGCACCGCGGCCACGATGTCCGCAATTCTCTACGGCGCCATCAGCACGGAGGCTGGAGTCCCCGCCACGCACGACGCAATCCGCGCCGAGCCGCTGGGGACGTTGTCCCAGTATGGGATGCCATGGCACATGCAATGCCTTGCTTGCGGCGACGCAATACGGTTTGGAGGGAGCTACGGGAGCCTGCCTGAAGTATGGAGCTGCGATCTGTGCGTGAAGGCGGATTTTGAGTGTGACCCGTTGCAGGGAACTAGCCTCCAGCAACCCGGTCTGGTGATGTGTGGCCCATGCTACGACTGGCGCAACCAGCATGCAGTTGGGCCGCCCCGAGTGGTGCACCCTTTGCACCTCTCCAGCCCATGTCCCAACTTCGAAAACATGGAAGGCTGGTCAAAGCTGCCACCCCCGGAGGCGCGGCTGCACGCCACTCTCAAGATGTCCGACCTCGTCCTAGCCTGGGAAGTGCTGGAAGCCTTCGTTGGGAAGGAAGCGTGGGATGCGAGGCCGGAGGCAGAGAAGGAAGAGCTTGCCCGCATCACGTGGAGAGATGGTCAGAGAGTAGTAGATCCTCCGCGTGTCCCTGCACGCGTGGGACCGCTGACATTCGATGGGTCCGCAGACACACAGCGGACGGACACCTGTCTTCTCTACCAGCGGATGGGTGTGCATTGCCCCGGACTGCGCAGTCTGGTCTTTGGAATCCTGAAGGCGTGCAGGGCCTCAAACCTAGCAACGGTTATGGATCGTGCGATCCACACCAGGAACGTGGGGCGCTTATTCCATTCATCTGGTGGTGCGGTGAAGGTGAACAACCAGCTGGCAGCCGTACTTGCCGACCGAGGCAAGTTGACCATGGAGTTTGCGCTGGGCGTGGCTGTGAAGCTCACGCACAACTTCAACGGCGAGTTCCCGAACTTCAGTGGGCGGGAAGATGCAAAAAAGGGGGGTCCCAAACGCAGTTTGCTGGTCCGCTGTGACTGCTCACAGCAGGATGGGGGTGACGAACCACGACCCGCGGTGTGGGATGGACGCTGGGAAGCGCGACCGACGGCCGCTTGCCAAAATGCTGAGGGGTCGCGATTGGCGCAGCCCGTGTGTACTCCCTGCATGGATCCCGATCGCACTGGCGCAGATGACGCAGCGACAGCTACCAGCCCCACTGGTACCGCAGAGGCGCAGCCGCGGGTGGGGCCCTCTCCCCAGACGCCAACGGCTACTCCGGACTCGGCCGCTGCGGAACCCATGGACACCCAGGCCGACCCCAACGCAGCGACACCTGCCAGCCCAGGTGTGTGCACCCTCGCTCAGTCTGCTGACGCTGTGCAGTTCAGACACCCTAGGTGTATTGCGCTTGATATGAGGGGTACGTGGGTGGTGGGATCGCTCTGGCGCAGATGCCGCAGCGACAGCTACCAGCCCCACTGGTACCGCAGAGGCGCAGCCGCGGGTGTGGCCCTCTCCCCAGACGCCAACGGCTACTGCGGACTCGGCCGCTGCGGAACCCATGGACACCCAGGCCGACCCCAACGCAGCGACACCTGCCAGCCCAGGTGTGTGCAACCTCGCTCAGTCTGCTGACGCTGTGCAGTTCGGACACCCTAGGGGTATTGCGCTTGATATGAGGGGTGCGTGGGTGGTGGGATCGCACAGGCGCAGATGACGCACCGAGTGGCACTGGTACCGCAGAGGCGCAGCCGCGGGTGTGGCCCTCTCCCCACACGGAACCCATGGGCACCCGGGCCGACCCCAACGCAGCGACACCTACCAGCCCAGGTGTGGTGAGAATGGCTGAGGCAAAGGCGGTTGCTCCCGACTGGTGTTCAGCGAGGACCGTTCTACGACGCCGACAACCATCATCTGCTCACCAGGGACCACAGAGGACATATCATCGACAGCGCCTTTGACTGCAGCTTCGGATCCGTTACTGAGCCAGGCGCGTGTCAGCCAGCACACCGGAGGCAGCTGGTGGACGTGCAGGCAGCTCCTACAGGTAAAATAGTGACTATGGCGGACGTGCAGGCGTACCTGCGGACTGCGGGGCTACGAGCCGTAGACGTGGAAGGCGACGGCAACTGTTGGCTCCACTGCGTTGGCTGGCACCTGCCACAAGCGGAGGGTGCTAAGCGGAGCTTGACTGCGGGTGGTCGGGTGCTTGTCCAAAACTGTCGGCAAGCCATACAAGCGTTCTACGACTTGCATCCGGAGTATTACCACTTTGACATGGCGGACACCCGGCCCCAGCAAAATGCACATGGAAAGTTGCAACAAGTCTCCCTGTCCAAAATCCTAGCGCGGAAACAGCAGTATGACGAACCCGAGTTCTGGCACATCATCGCCAACATGACGGCCCGCGTCATACAGCTGTACATCAGCTGGCCGCTGGCGGGCATGCAATGGCCGGATGCCTCGGGTCCAACTCCAGAGGATTTCCCCAACAACGCGCCCTTCGCCATGGAGTTCATCTGCCCCCACGAGGATGTGGTGTTGACTAGCCGCGAACCTCTACGGCTGTGGAAGCTGTTGGAGCATCCCTTGTGCGCGGGGCATTACATGCGCATCCTGCCGGATAATGAATAGCGTGTTAGTAGGCGCATCAGGGGAAAGGGCGTGGCGCAGCCCCCTAGCAGTAACATTCAAACTTATTTTAATGCAGATTGCAAACAGCCCCATAGATACACTGCGATAAGAATGCACGCTAAGGGGTAGGCCGCACGCTATAGTACAGGTTGCTCAGGAGACCGCACGCAGTATCCATTTGTGCGCGAAGTCCGTGGAAGCTGGGAGTACGAATCCTGTGGTGTATTTCCTGCCTGCTGGAGGCTGCTCCGCTCCGCGCCGAATCAGGCGCGTGGCGCGTGCGGCGCTCTCCCCGGCGCCGTGTTATAGGCTGCTTCATCTGCGGTTGCGAATCAGCGGCCACAGGGTGAGCAGCGGCGCTGCGAGTGGTGGGTGGGCAGGGATGGGCGAGGGTGCGTGTATTTCCTGCCTGCTTCACCGCCTACACAGTTGACAGTTGCAGGTACCAAGAGGGCATGCTTGCTTGTATCACATACGCTTGCGTAACGTTTGTCATGCGCATGGGCAGGGGGGACAGGCACGAAGACGAAGCGACCCCGTCTGGCCGACTGTGATACCCATGACGGCGGCTAAACGGCCAGCTCCGGTGGGGCTCCTGGAACAGTTCAACGAGCTGGCGCCGAAGATACACGCCGGTATATGCCTTAAGTCGGGCATGCACGCTTCACCCGGCGGGGAAGGGTGGCTTCAGGGGAACTTCGACATTCTCCTTGAGAACGTGTTTAACAAGTGCGCGGCTTTCCAGCTGCTGCCTCCTCTGAGCGAGGAGCACACGGTGGCCAAGGGCAAATGCGGCCAGTGGATCAAGCAGAAGATGCGCAACAACAACAAGAAATTTCAAACGCAGTGTGTGTCCCCTGCGACCTGCCGGCAGGATGTCCTCGGCGAGGCAGAACTATGCACCGCTTGTGCGCCAAAGGTAACGGCGAACATCACGGCCATGCTGCAGTTCGACAGGTTCATCGCCGGCAATCCGCAGTGTACGGGACTCAGGGTGACCACGCCCGAGGAATCCAACGTCCTCCGTGCGAGATTCCCTGGGCCGTGGCAGCAGGCTGTTGATGCCGTAGCAGGGGGTCCCCCGGGTGCATTTCACCCTGCGGTTGCGAATCAGCAGCCGCATACAGTGGCAGCTGCTGCTTGCGGCAGGGTGGCGACGCATGCACCGCAGGTAGCGGCGGATCCTGCTGGCGCAGGGGTGGCGGTGCATGCACCCCCGGGTGGAGTTCGCACTGCGGGTACGATGCAGGCACCGCAGGTAGCGGCGGATCCTGCTGCCGGCGGGGTGGCGGCGCATGCACCCCCGGGTGGAGTTCGCACTGCGGGTACGATCCAGCCACCGCAGGTAGCGGCGGATCCTGCTGCCGGCGGGGTGGCGGCGCATGCACCCCCGGGTGGAGGTCGCACTGCGGGTACGATCCAGCCACCGCAGGTAGCGGCGGATCCTGCTGCCGGCGGGGTGGCGGCGCATGCACCCCCGGGTGGAGTTCGCACTGCGGGTCCGATTCAGGCACCGCAGGTAGCGGCGGATCCTGCTGGCGGCGGGGTGGCGGCGCATGCACCCCCGGGTGGAGTTCGCACTGCGGGTACGATTCAGCCACCGCAGGTAGCGGCGGACGTGCAGGACAATTTTATTGCGGACATCGGAGTCTGGGTGAAGTACTTGTCTGAGTGCCCGTGGGTGACGTTCGACCCCGCAACACGTATATTCAGCGATGATACCAACCACATGACACAGTCGCAACTTCCCGAGAGCCACGCGATATGGGTCGGCGAAGTATGTGACGCGCTGAACCTCCTGCGCCCGTTCTTGACGATGGTTCCGGCCCCCCCTGCGCAAGGACGTCGACCCCAGGGCGCACATACCACCCAGCCCCGCACCCAGGAGTCGCGCCCAGCCCAGGCGCCGGAGCAGCCAACACACTTCAAGATAAATCAGGCCGCAGCACCGGCCCCGGGGGCATTGCCCACACCGGAGGAGGCAGTGAGCCCATTACCCACTATCATGACAGAGGCGGCGTTAAGGTCCTCCCTGGACGAGCAGTCCGAGGAGGATGAGGAGGTGGTGGCTCCCCAGCAGGCTCAGGAGGTCAGGAGGAGTCCGAGGACCATTGTAACGTCGCCGCCATCCATGGAAAAACGACGAGCCAGGAACATAGCCAGGAATATGGCCTTGATGAAGGGTGTGATGGATGCTAAGGGCGCCCTGTTCCCCGTTGGTGACACAACACCGGCGGCAGCGTTGGCCTTGCTGCAAACCGTCCCGGACGAGCGCCTGAAGGACCACATCACCGCGCTGCAGGGAACAGGCAAAAAAGTGAGTCTGACGATGAAAGGGAGCTTGTTTACCCTTCAGCAACCAGCGACATTTGCGGGTTACGCAGCGCTTAGCAAGCAGTCCTTGGACGCGCTCAACACGCCACTAACAAATGAACTCAGGCGGCGTGTGAACAGCAACCCGGAGCTGCGAGCTCTCCTGCCAGTCGCCACGCCAAAGAGCACTGCAGCTGAACCCCGGAAATCCAACCGTAACGAGGGACCGTCGGCTGCCGGCAGCAACAAGCGCAAGAAGCAGGCCTGCCCGGCTGATGCTCGGCAGGTTACTGTGTCAGGAGCAACAATGGCCGAGCTCCTGCCAATTTCGCGGAAGGGCGCGTTTCATCGCGCCGTCAGTGGCGGTGTAGAGTGGTTGGTGGCTGCTGACAAAGCGGAGAAGCTCACGCAGTCCGCTGTCAAAATACTGTCGGGCCGTATGAAGACACAGCTCTGGGAGACGACCACGTACGGCGAGGAGTACTCAGTGGAGCATGCCTCCGGGACGTGGAGTGGAGCAATCGGCAAGACTGTCCATCGCATAACGGTGGAGGAGTGGTCTGAGGTGCACGATTACTACTGCACGGCGGTGGCCAGTGACAATGGCGCCAACCTGCAGGTCAAGTTGCCCGCGGTGCTCCTCGACTTCGCCATTTTTCATGCGGAGTTCGACGCGCACGCATTCAACTCGGCGATCATCCCGAAATTCGGCGAGTGCCGGGTCCCGGATGTGCACATCTGCGAGAAGGGACTGCTTTGGAGGACATCGACCGGGAAGAAATGTGCATGTCCAACCTGCCGAAGTTGCTCAGCATGCGCGACACGGTCCCGCCGGGTTTACAAGTGGACGGAAATGCGGAGCCACGACCAGCCGGTGAGTGGGGCACACCTCCCACAGGCAGCTCTCATGCATGGGTTGTGACATGCCGATGCCTGCAATGAGCAACATGAGGATGAATGTCGAATCTTGTGACCTGTGCACGCAGGTGTATCTGGTGACGCGTAGCTTGGATTGCAACGCTGGCGATACCCCAAGCTGCTGGCTGACCAGTGTTCCTGAACCAGAAGCTTGAAAGCAGGCGCATACGACTTGTACCGCAGAGGAAACGCGCAAGCGTGCAAGCCTCTGGCATGAAAGCTTAGGATGTCAACCACGAACACCAGCTTCCGATTAATGCAGATTGTAGGCTATGCGAAGTGAAAGACCGTATGTGGCTAGAACAGACAATTTTGAACTGTATTGTATCTTTGGAATAAATCAGTTTGTGTTCTCCGACGGAAACACGCGGTCACTAAGCACGCGTCACGCTGCACACGCCATGCACCGAGCGACCGCCGCGTATCGATCGGGCGCTCACGCGAGGAGCAACGATGCATCTAACGAGGTGTCTGCCTTCATGATGCAGGTGCTGTCGGTGTCCCCCCCCCACTCCCCCTCAACGGATGTGCTGCGTGCAGGTCGGTGACACGCCGGAAGGGGTAGTTTGCGGCAGGTACAATGCGCGGTGATGGATGAACTGGATGACGTCGTCATCCTGTGCAAACTGCAAAGCCTGGAAATTGGGGGCAAGTCACCCACAGTGTCACGGTTTGCTGTGGACATCGGATGGATCCCAAGCAAGGTCACAGAGGAGTGCAGCACGATGGCGCAGAAGAGCGCAAAGATCCGGCAGCTGGCTGACAGATTGACAACTCTCGGGTGCATGATCGACAAGAGGATGCGGATAACCTACGCACCGCCGCATGTGGGCCCCAGAGAGCTAGCAGGTGGGGGGGCGAGCCCGGTGGACGGCGCGCGGGGGAAACGGCGAGACGGGGGGAAGCCGTCACGTGCCAAACGGCGCAGCTCCCAACCGCGTGTGATAACCGGCACGTGACCGACGCCCGCCTACTGGAGTTGGCGCAACGCGCTTACCGTGACATCAAGCGCCCAAGCATTCGCTCCATCTTCACCCCCGACGACATGTGCACGCTGGGCATACCTGATCAGGTAGGGCGCGCCGGAAAGGATTACAAGGGAAGGATTGACGTGCTCATAGGCCGCATGCAATCTCTGGGAGTTCAGTTTGATCAAAGGCACCGGGTCATTGCCATCTCCGCTGGCCACCAGATGGAGGCGGCCCCAGTGTTTGTGGAAACAGCGGATGATGATCCTCAGCAGGCGAGGATACCCAACAAGAGAATGCGGTATACCCTGGTGGGAGGAGCCGGCGCAGATGGGAATGATACGAACCACGACCTGGCGGACGCACGGGCCGTGGGATATATGGGATTGAGTCATTGCGAGGAAGGGGGGTCGTCAGATGCCCCCACCCCAGCCGAAAATGCATACTGGGAGGAGGTGTTGGATTTGCCGGACATCCCGGAAGAAGACATCGTGGAGGAGACGGACGAAGGTGGTGATGCGGAGGCGGACCTCCTCTCCATCCCGGACTTTCTTTACGATGTACGCCCTGCCGCACCTTGCACACTGGCGGAACACTGGTCTCACTGCCCTGCTCGGACAGGACGTGGAAACGCCTGTGCGTCTTTCTGATACATCATGTAGTGCGTATTGTAGCATGTACGTTATGCAACATGCGCAGGGGCATGCAGCGCATGCAGAATATGCACAGAAATTAAGCCAGGATGGGACGGCCACTCGCAGGAACTAGCTGCAAAGGCGGGCATGGAAATCGAGGTGGAAGAGGCGGCCGCCTTGCTGCTGGCTCATCACGCAGAGGTGACGGTGTACGCGCCGGTGCCGGCGAAACAAGTGACGGTGGACCCTCCGGAGGCAGGGAAAGCGGTGACGGTAGACGCGCCGGAGCCAGCGAAAGTGGAGACATTGGACGCGCCAGAGTCGGCCGAACTCAGTCCCAAAAAGATGGATCCGCTTCTAACGCATGGGCAGGCGAGCCCCCACGGAGTGACGCGGCAGGAAGCTGTGTGGTATTTGCTGGACATGAAACGGCGGCAGCAGTGGACAGACGCGCACTTCAACACGTTCATGAAAATCTTGAAGATGCTGCTGGGTGGAGCAAACACCAATTTACCGGGGTCGCTCTGGCACATGCTACGCCTGATTGGTGCCGAGACCGTGTGGGACTACGCAGTGCATGTGTGTCCGAAGTATCACAGAACGTTTCCAGCAGAGACCAAGAAACCAGCGCAGGAGAAATGCGGGGTTCCCATCGCGTGGGATGCGGCGGGAGTGCCGGTCGGGTGGTGCGAGGAGGAGAGATACAGTGTGACACGTACGGCGCGGGGTGAGGTGTACCGCCCGCAGGAGTACTATTTCTACTTCCCGGTGAAACGGCTAGTCAGACGCTGGATGCGCAATGCGAAGTTTGCAAAGATGCGTGCTGATACGCAGGCGAGAGCGCCTACAAACGCATGCGTCATGACCAGCCCGCACGTGGCGCGGATCAACGAGCACAGCACGGTTGGGGGCCGGCTGCTGCAGGAAACAGAAAGCACGGATCCCATGAAACCTGGAATGGTTCGGGCTGGAATGGCTGTGGAATACGGTGAGGATGACGCACGGGCGAAGAAGCACGACAAACAGTGAGTCCAGCCGACACCCAGCACTCCTACTACAACCAAGCCCCCCCCCTCCCCTTGATGTATGTTGAATGAAATGGCTGACCTGAACAGCGCTATGGTGCAAACGATGCGTTGCACGTGAGGGTGGGGACACACCACCGGGCGTAATGGTGGGAATGTGGCGCGCACGGTGCAGGGGATGGTCCACGAGGTTCGGAGCGATGCGGAGCGCGGACCTGCACCCTCGGGTACACGCCGCCACAATCTGCAACTCGAACCGTTGCGATGTGCCTTGTTACTAGAATAAGGCTAACCAGTGTAACGCATGCAGGTGGTCCCCTGCTGCTGGTCTGCTTCTGCAGTGTAGGCGTATGCAAGGTGCACTGCGTCCCGCCTTGCGTGCCGTAGGTTGTACACCTGCTAGCGTGTCTGGCTGTGAAGGCTTCCCGGTGATTGAGGAAGGGAGGACTGACGGTGCATCCATGCGGGTGTTCGCAGGATCGGGTTAGGATGGAATTTACCGGGCTCGTAATTGTGGTTCCGGGCCCTAGGCAGCACTGGAAGAACAATGACGTGATCCAAGAGCGCCTCGTGAAGGAGCTCAAGGAGTTACGCGACGGGCACGCTGACGACAAAGGCACGCCGTTCCGAGTATACGATGGTTACTTTGGCAAGTGGCATGATAAGTTCAGTGTGTTTCTGGTGCTGTGCTACTGTGACACCGTTGCGCGGAACGATCTGGGAAGGTTCGCTCCGGTGGCTGCCAGACGCAACGATTACCTGAGCCTGTGGGAGGGCACCCCCGGACCAACTGGTGGGATGTATTGCCTAGGCTATGCCAAGCCTATCGCACAAAGCTATTTACCGGACGGGGAGACGGTTCATGCCTGGGACCCGTCGGTGCTATTAACCCAGGAGGATCACGAGGAACTAGTCAAGCTAACCCAGGAGGGCGCTGATCCCATGCGGACCGGGCGCTACGGTAAGGGTCCCCTGGAGGCCCTGGAATATTTCACCGCCATGTCGGCATACGTGCTGCCTTTCATGCACTGTATGACCTTCGGTGTCGTGAAGAGTACTGTGAAGATGTTCCGCCACAAGGTGCCCAACTGCGATGACACGTGCTACTTCAACGCCGCGCAGCTAAAGCAGCTACAGAAGAACGGCAAAGGGCTGTGTGCCCCGCACGACATGCACCGTGAGTACCAGGACGTGGTGCAATATGCAGGTAGGTGTGCTGGCAGGCATGATTGCAGGAAAGCTGTTCTTCCCATGCATGCGAGATCTACGTGAATTGTGTGCATAGGCCCGCCCGTTGTATGGGTTGACCATTGATTGAATGAACGGTGCATGCATGCTGATGTCGCCCGAAACGCTTGGTTTGTTTGCAGGGAACTACACTATGGAGGACTGGCTCAACTTCATTTTGATATTCAGCCCGCTGGTATTCATGGACGTCCTGTGGAGTCTCAACCGAGAGTTGGACAGGGCTTGGTGGAAGCTGAGGGAGGCTGTGATATATTTCATCCGGCAGGTGTGCGCCGGCACAATCGAAGACCGCGCAGAGGCTCGCGCACAAGCGGAGCTGCGTATGAGGGAGTTCGCTGTCATTATTGAGAACGAGTGCCCTATGAACATGCTGACGCTGAATCTACGCCTAGCCGTGGTACACTTGTGCAAGCAAGAGGAGAAGGTAGGCGTTGTCAGCTCCAACATCGAGCTATGGGTGGAGCGCCTGTTGGGGGAGGCGAAGGGGGTGGTGCCGGAGCCGGTGGGGGGGAAGGCCATCGATTCATGCATCGGCAACGCCTACTTGCTGAAAGACCGTGTAGATGACATGGCCCACTTGTACCCCGGGATCCGGTTCCTTCCAGACTATGTCGCGCACTCGGTGAAAGAGGACGGCCCGGGTTTCCGCGATGACCCGGGGCTCGCGTGTCACTTCATGGATGTCGGTCATCACATCATCCGCGGTGGCGTGGCGGTATCCGCGCTAAGCGCCGATGCGGAAGGAAGGCTGCTGCCGGGCCTGGCGGCTTCCTTGCGTGCCATGCACGGTGAGCGATACGAGCTAGAACGGGACGCCTTGGACGTCCTATGTTTTCCACGAATGCGGCACGGCGACGAGGACTTCACGTCCACGATGTACACCAGGGCAGTAACCAGAATCTCCTACAACGTAGCCTTAGCATCCTCTGAAGCCGATGCATTTGAATACGGCCGCGTGGAAGCTTACTATCTGATCTGGGACCCGGCCACACATTGCGCTGTGTGCCGTCTAGCCATGGTGACGGCATACCCGACTATCAAAAACGCGCGCATGAACAGCCGTGCCGTCTTTGTCTTGAACGAGGATGCCAAACATACCCTGCTGATGCCGGCGTCACGCCTTGAGACCAAGTGTATCTGCCACCGTCCTCCGGGATTTAAAATCCCCCTCCACGTCATCTACCTTTGGCCACGAATGAAATCTGCACGATGCTCAAGACCTTAGCAACGGCAAGCTAGAAACCAGCAGCATGCGTCCTTCCTTCCTCTCTCCTTATTGCTTCTAGTGTGACCTTACTTGCAAAGCCCAGGACGGGGCTGGGACTTGCAAAGCCACATACTTACCTACCTAGCATATCTGGTAACAGTTATGTAACATACCATGCCTGCTTGCCACGTGCACTAATCTTGCACACGTGTCCGTATCACAGTGCATCCTGCCTGCCACGTGTCCAACCGTGGTCATACCGTGGCAAATTTACCGGTCACATGTGGTAATTTTACCATTGGGGGTCAATTTACCGGTCATATGTGGTAATTTTACCATTGGGGGTCAATTTACCGGTCGTAGGGGGGTACCATGGTAAATTATATACAGCAATGGTAAACAATAATATATAATTACCGCGCTATAAGTAAATGTGGTAAAATCGTGTTAGAATTCTTCCACGTTACCAATAGGAAATTACCCACGGGATTTATATCGCCACTATTAGTGTAATGGTGGTAAAACACCAATTTACCACAATTTACCACCGGTTTACCACATTTTACCACCATTTTACCACGTTTATTTCTCAGTGTGAAGCCTCCTAGTGTAGCCATAGTTTCCACATTAGCCATTTTAGCCATATTTTCAACACTTTTTAGGGTGCCGTGCTGTCGCATGAAGTTTAGAATGGTGGTGTAAAAAAGCTTCGTCGGAGCACTTCGGATCCTGCAGATCGACGCGCCCTTCGTTCGCGAGGTGGAGCACTCTCGAGGAGATGAAGACGCGCCTTCGATACTGCTGTTTACACTTGTCACGGCACGTCCATAAGTCCGTAAGTCCAAAGGCTTCGTCGGAGCACTTCGGATCCTGCAGATCGACGCGCCCTTCGTTCGCGAAGAGGAGCACTCTCGAGGAGATGAAGACGCGCCTTCGTAATGCTGGAAGACAGTAGAGTTCGCATACTCTCATAGATGTTTATCACGGGCTTAATGACAGGGCTGGTGTGTTTCTAGTAAGGAGAATTTGCTTTAGCCTCTCAATTTTAGCTTCACACCGTTAATGTGTTATTGTGTCCGCAGGAGGTATCACGTTGTCGGTGGTGGCTGGGACGACCCGGGAGGGCCCTTCCAGCCACCAGGCAGAGGGTGCAAAGTTCTTCAGTTATGCGCAGGTATTTCCTTGTTCGCGCCAAACCCTTGTGTGCATATGCCATCCTGAGCAATATCTGTGCTACTTAAATAATACAAAGAAGCGGAATCAAAGCCCGCGTTGTGAAAAGAAAACACGTGCATAAATAATGGTTAGGAATACAAGCGGAATCATACCCCGCTAGGGAAGATACCAATGGGCATAGTGAAAGTAATGTGTAGATGGGTCATGCACTTCTCGCGGCGACACCCCATAGGATTTCAGCCGAAATAGCATCCGAACGCGTGCGAATCATGGGAAATGGATCGGACTATCGTTTTTCTCGACATCGAATTGTGTTTAGGCACATATATATATATCATAGTTGTATGTTATATATATCAATATTGAAATCAATTTCTCACTTGTCGCCAAATCATAGGATTATTAGTTTGTTCGTAAAAGTCGACATGTTCAGTCGATGGGGCTGCAAATGCGCGCACTATATGAGGTGATATATGGGAACATTTTGACATATCGAACGCGGCATCCCGATAATTTTGGACTTGAAACTGAAATTAATTTCTCACTAGTCGCCAAAGCATAGGGTTATTAGTTTGTTCGTAAAAATCGACATGCTCAGTCGATGGGGCTGCAAATGCGCGCACTATATGAGGTGATATATGGGAACATTTTGACATATCGAAGCAGCATTCCGATCATTTTGGACTTGAAACTGAAATTAATTTCTCACTTGTCGCCAAAGCATAGCGTTATTAATTTGTTCGTAAAAATCGACATGCTCGGTCGATGGGGCTGCAAATGCGCGCACTATATGAGGTGATATATGGGAACATTTTGACATATCGAACGCAGCATTCCGATCATTTTGGACTTGAAACTGAAATTAATTTCTCGCGTGTCGCCAAATCATAGGGTTATTAATTTGTTCGTAAAAATCGACATGCTCGGTCGATGGGGCTGCAAATGCGCGCACTATATGAGGTGATATATGGGAACATTTTGACATATCGAACGCAGCATTCCGATCATTTTGGACTTGAAACTGAAATTAATTTCTCACTTGTCGCCAAAGCATAGCGTTATTAATTTGTTCGTAAAAATCGACATGCTCGGTCGATGGGGCTGCAAATGCGCGCACTATATGAGGTGATATATGGGAACATTTTGACATATCGAACGCAGCATTCCGATCATTTTGGACTTGAAACTGAAATTAATTTCTCACTTGTCGCCAAATCATAGGGTTATTAATTTGTTCGTAAAAATCGACATGCTCGGTCGATGGGGCTGCAAATGCGCGCACAATATGAGGTGATATATGGGAACATTTTGACATATCGAACGCAGCATTCCGATCATTTTGGACTTGAAACAGTTACGCCGAAATGTGATATCGTGCGCTCTGGCACCGCGCGCTAGCGAACTGCTTAACAGATGACGTTACAACTACAAACCCAAACTGACCGGATTCATGTGTTTGATATTTGAAAATGTCAGGTCGGATAGGCTGAGATTGTACATCCGGTCATAACACGAATGGGATAAGTATTGCGAAAGTTACGCCCAAATACGGCTGGTTGGATTTCCTTAAGTATGCACTCCGGGTTTTGGGGGTTTAAAGCCTAAAATCCTAAATATCGGCGTGAAATTGCGCACCAAAAATAGATAATGCGGTTTGAATGGCCTAAGGGAGTACAATTTAATTGTGCGTGTACCTTGCTAATTTTTCCTGGTTTCTTGCCCAACAGGTGGGCGCTTTTAGGGGCTAAAAGCGCCCACTCGCCAGTTCTGGCCAGTACTGTACTTCGCCTGAGCTGAGCTGGGGCGCCGCGCGTCAGAATCTGCTCGCCGCGCCGCGCGGCGCGGTATGACATCACGCGTATCATCGATCATTTCTGATATAAAATATCCAGAATTATAAATTATAAACGACGCGTGACGCGATCTGTACATAGGAACACGAACACGTTATTCCAATCGAATGTTGTCCACGTAGACGATACAGTACTCATACTCGGATACTCAGACTGTGACATTCACTGTTGACTCGCGATACGAATTTCAGGAACTCTGGGAATTCTTTAAAGCAGACTGACGGGCGGGTGAACAATATGCATGCACTGCAGCGGGTTTTCTCACCCGTCAGTCTTCTTCCGCTTTTCATATTGTTTTGCTCGTGCTGTTTTTTACATTGGCACACACGCTCACACGACCCGTGTATTTTACAGGTTGGCTTTGCTGGAATCTGCTGGAAAGCTGTATGTACGGCTGCAGTCTGCTGCAAGGTAATTCATACATTTTAGGCACCACCTTTTTTCCCCTTGAACCCGTGGACGGGATTTCAAATATATGTGCAGTTTGCATACCCTGGTTTTTTTGGAACCGGTAAGCGCATGAAAAATGCGTCACGCATCATCATGAGGGCACCCATACGTTTTGCACTGACCGGGCGTTTACCTGTGTGTGTGTTTCAGGTATAGCCTACAATTACCATTTATGTTGGGAAGACAATGGAACGCGAATGGCGTTGTTTCTAGATAGATGATTTAGCCTGGCATAGCTTAGAGCCTAGCGTAGACTTGTATTTGTAATATTGATTCAGACGTTGACAGTGTGTAGACAGGGAACTTTGATTTTGTAACTTTGTATTTGTAATATTGATTTCACATATTATTTGTCTTTCCATCTGCTTTGACTTTCATCGTTTGAAGTGTATGTTCACGATTGCTGGGGCCACGCATCTGGACAGCAGCACTCGGCCGGATTGCATTCCCGGCTGAGTTCTACTGTCCTAACCCTTGCATAACGAAAGCACATCACAACGCATCACGTGTATTGCATAAATATGTGCGATGCCTATTACGCGCATTTGTGCGGAATCTGCGGCATACATTCGGAATATGTTAAATCCCGCAGGTATGTCGGCTCCGCAAATATGCAGCATACTTACAGGATATGTAGTATGCTGCATACTTACGGGACCTGGAGTCATAATGCGCATATATGCGGGGGGTGCATATTCCCCGCAGATTTGCTGCAAGTACCTTTTATGCAGGAGTTTTACACCAGCAGCATACACCCGTAATTATGCGCGTGCTGCAACCATAATGCGCATATATGCGGAACCCATCTCGAAGCCGAAACTCTGCGTAAGTTATGCAGGTCGAAAAACCCCGGATGCAATCATGTCCAATCAACCGCGCATCCGTAACTGAGCCATACCGCCCATACCGAAAACCTCTCTAACGCGGGTCCCTCACCCCATCTCAAGCGTCGGTGTTTAGCCAATCATGGCCAACGTCGCAGTGTAAAATTAAGAGTGCGTGGGACCAAACCTGCTGAATATATCAGCTGGACTATATATTCGGTGAGACAGATAATCAGAATAGATAACCGGTGAGAATACTCAGTCTTCCCGTTATATGTTCGGGGTCTAGGGTTCCGGGACCGGTGACAGTCATACACCCTAACTATAGGAATGACAGTCGGGGCGTCACTTCCAGCACAACATTCGGTCCGATGCTCTGCGCAACGCAGCATAAAACACTCATCCTCGGTCCAAAGCTCTGCGCAACGCTGCATAAAATACCCAACTACGCAACAAATGTAGAAACCCAGCCTGCGCTGCCAAAAGAATGCCCCAAAGAAACTGACAACTAGGCGATACACGCTGCATCTAACCATCTAGCACTGACAAAGTGGCGCAGTGGAAGCGTGGTGGGCCCATAAATTGCTAGAAACAGCTCAAACAGGCAGTGGGGATCCGCTGCCGACGGTGAACAAGCGGATCATGCGCCCAAAGTTGAGGGCGGAAACAACAACCCACAGTGCCCGAAAATGTCGCATGTTTGGTGCCACGCGATCGGGAGTGGGATCGGAGGGAGGGTGATATATATCTATCTGGAAATCGCCTACATGCTCAGTACAGTCCATCCATAACGTGCCGAGGGTCGGCGGGGAGCCACCGTTGCGTACGATGGCGACCAAAGTTGGGGTTGAGGCCTGAAACAGCGCAGCCACACTGCGTGCTGGGGAATGTCGCATGTTTGATACCTTGCGATCGGGCATCAGATGGGGGAGCGGGCAATGTTTTCATTTGAAAATCACCTACATGCCCAGCACGTTCCATCCATAATTTGTCAAGGGTTGGCGGGGAGCCGCCGTTGCGTACGGTGGCGCCCAAAGTTGAGGGCGGAAACAACAACCCACGGTGCCCGAAAATGTCGCATGTTTGGTGCCACGCGATCGGGAGTGGGATAGGAGGGAGGGTGATATATCTATTTGGAAATCGCCTACATGCTCAGTACAGTCCATCCATAATGTGCCGAGGGTCGGCGGGGAGCCACCGTTGCGTACGATGGCGACCAAAGTTGGGGTTGAGGCCTGAAACAACGCACCGTGCTGGGAAATGTCGCATGTTTGATACCATGCCATCAGGAATGAGATGGGAGGAGCGGGCAATGTTTTCATTTGACAATCACCTGCATGCCCAGCACGTTCCGTCCATATTGTACCAAGTGTTGACGGGGAGCCGCCGTTGCGTACGGTGGCGCCCAAAGTCGAGGGCGGAAACAACAACCCGCAGTGCCCGAAAATGTCGCATGTTTGGTGCCACGCGATCGGGAGTGGGATAGGAGGGAGGGTGATATATCTATTTGGAAATCGCCTACATGCTCAGTACAGTCCATTCATAATGTGCCGAGGGTCGGCGGGG
>LGRX02028656.1:0-13757 GCA_001247695.2 Cymbomonas tetramitiformis
CCCTCGACCCGCGGTGCCGGCTAGCCTGTCACGGTCCTTCTCAGCTTAGGGAATAGAATAATCTATCTCTTTTATTCCATCATATTTGTTCGCTGTGAACCCGAAACAGCTGCTGTTCAGCCTTTATTCTTGGTTGCTGTGATATATATATATATATATATATATATCCGTACCCTGCCAAATATATATATACATATCACTGGTTCTTTCAGTGATATTGGTTTCCTGGGTCACTCTAACATACCACCATGCGAAACTTTCCTCGGATTTAGACGACCCTGATGGTGGCATAGTGAACTACACAATTTGGGAGCAGACGAGAGTCATGCCGGGCCTGCCTTTGTGTCATCTATACATGTCAGATTACCAGGTATGTAATGAATATCCCATCCCGTTATTACCAGGTAAATTACCGGGAATTACCATGCTTGGTAATACCGGGTAATTACCATCGCTCAGATTTGACACACTTTGCAAAATGTAAATTTCCAGGGTTTGGAATTTCGTAAGGGACCCTTAATGAATGCTGTAGTAGTCTGGATACGAAAAGGCTGTTGCAAAACAAGATAGCACCATAACAAGATAAAAAGGTAACTACATAAGTGGGCATCTGCATGATTAAAGATGATGATTAAGTATGATTAAAGTCTTACTCGATATACTTAAAAATATTGACCATGCCCGGCGTTCCAACCGTAGTTTGCAATACGGCGGCATGCTCATCATATCACTTCAAGTAGTGTATGCATATCAGGATAGGCCTCAGCACAGGCCAATGCGACGAACCCCGAAGATTCCACAGACTTGCGCTTATTGTGCCAAGCATCGCGCCACTCGATAGCACAGGATGCGTGAGCCCCATTCGTCAACGTTTGCTTCACGTCATCGGGCACGTCTGGATGGGATAGCAACGTTGGCAATAGCTTCCCGGTGTTGATGTCACCTGTGGCGCAAGCGCACGCAAAAGGTTTTCACGTCGGTAGGTGACAACTTCCATAAGAAAACGTCAAACACAGACTGTAAAAATCGTCGCGCGTGCATGCGTGCGTGGGCTAACCTGGAGAGTACACATGGGCGAACTTGATGTCGAACTTGCACACGAGACGAGCTTTGACGTTGTTAGCGGTCGTCAGTGTAGCACCAGGAACTGCAGGAACTAGAATCGGGATCTCGTGGAACTGATCCAAAATTCTGGTGTCTTTCTTCCCAAAGGTCAAACCCCGATAAGGGGTGCTGAGCGAGATGTGAACCGCTTGCGGCACTTCGACTCCTTTCCACTCGAAGACGTTTCCGGTGACGATTGCAGCTGCTTCCACCCTGTTCGCAGCAAGGGTTGTGGAAGGAACAATGACGACGTTGGCATCGTCCTCGGTACCGCCAGAAAGCATGATGACTTTGAGGAACAATGTGCTGAAGTACCAGGGTATGGAGGTCCTTCCGCAGGTCGTGGAACTGGTTGGGTTTCTGAAGGTTTTCTGAGAATCATCACGCCTTTATATTGTTGAGAATATGAAATCCTGAGCTGGTCATGCATCTCGAAGATTTTTAAAAATTGCCAGGAAAGCAACCCTTCAACTTCAACTTCAGTTTTACCTCGGCTTTGCCCTTCCGGTTTGAGGTTAACTCACTCGACTGCGACTCTTTGTGTGCTCTCTGAGACACGTTATAGTCACGAGTCGATCCGCGATCGCGTTGAAACTCTGCGAAAACGAATGCTTTCGATGAGAACACACGATTTAGGTCAGTTTCCACAGGAATTCATTTCTCAGATCGCCTCTCGGGTAATACCGGGTAATTCTTATTTTTTTACCCGATATTGGAACGTCCAATTACCAGGTAAATAATTTTCGGGCCCGGTATTACCAGGTAAATTACCGGGAATTGCCATGGTAGGTAATACCTCCGAAAATTACCATAACATCTATAGTGTCATCACTGTGATATTCAGTGATGGCCCTTGTGGGTCCCCCCTCACTGTGAGTGTCACTTGCAGTTCCATTGTCACGGTTTGATGGACCCGGTCCTTTCGGCAGCTCAGTTCGGCAAACCGAACCCCTAATAAAACACCTCCCGTATCGTATTTTATTATGCTATCGTTTGCCTTCCACTGAGTGTCCTACCACTGCTTGTGTATATCTATTATATCTACTGCAAAGTTAGTTATGCTGTAAGAGCGGAATGCTCGAGAGGTAACCTCTACTAACCGCCTGGCCGCAGAACTTTATTGCCAGAATAATGTTGGGCTGACGAAATAATGTTGTCAGTTCGGCAATATTAGCTATTAAAGGGAGCAGCCTACGGTCGGGATTTCACCGGGTTAAAACCCCGGTTTGAACCTTTTTTGATCGTCGCGGTTAAAACTGGTTACGGGTTTACGCCGGCTTAGAAGTGGGCGGGCGCGGTGAAAGCGGTGGCGGCGAGTGATGGAGCCTCGGCCAGCGGAAGGGAGAGCTGGCTGGTTGGCGCGTAGCCTTCCAAAAACGATGGAAAAGCTGAAAAGATTCCCGGAAGTTGTAGCTGGCACAGGCACACCGCGGCACAAGACCAGGAGTGGATCTTGGTCGGGTGGTCGTCCTGGTCGACTGGTCGTCGTCCACAACGAAGGTCGTCAATACGATTTGAAATCAGTCCGATCGTTTGATAATCAGGCAGATAATCAGGCAGATTATCAGCCAGATTATCTTATTGTCTGACATGATCATCTGATTATCTAATACATCACGACTAAGCATATGATGATATGATATGATATGATATGATATGATATGATATGATATGATATGATATGATATGATATGATATGATATGATATGATCGTGTGATAATCATCGAATTTTGTCTGATTTGTGACAATAACCTTGGTCGTCCACTCGTTGTTACGATTCGGGTTCGGCTGACGGGGGGAACCGAGTAATAAGCGGGACGTGACTGTGAGAAGGGTGGGCCATAGCCCCATCGTACTAATTGTGTGAGGCCCATGGGTTGTATAAAAGACACGTGTTCATTTAGTACCTATATATGTAACCCTATTAATGGCCAAAAAAAAGTCTCTAAGTACTCTTACAACTAAACGTATATCGTCAACACGGGCATAGGCACTCGCGGACCCGACCCGTTCGATGAAGTACCGGAAGACCGCGATCTTCTAATGTCAAGCGGTCACCTCCAGTGTGCGCCATCTACTGGATGGCTGGCCCTACAGATCTGCAACCCTTGGGAAAGCTTTCCATAGGCATGTCATCCCTGTGCCCTCCCTATGCCCGCCCTTGGGAACGCTCGGGAAAATCCGGAAATTTTTTCCAAAGGCTTGGAAAGTTTTCCATAGGGTATTTCCATAGGGATACCCCCTTTTGGAGTTTCCATAGGGTTTCTATAGGGCTGTATGCCTATGGAAAAGGACGTTCCATAGGCATGGAAGGCCGTATAATCACCCTATGGAAAAGTAAACATTTCCATAGGACGACTATAGGCATAACCAGGACTATGGAAAACCCTATGGAAAATGTAAACCCTTCCATAGGGCGGCTATAGGCATAGGGGGCCGATGGAAAGCCCTATGGAAAATATAACTTTCCCATACGCTTTCCATAGGCATGTCCAAGGGCGGGCGTAGGGCGGGCGTACGGATAGCGCACCTATGGAAACTTAGCGTATACTATGAGTTTTCCACAAGGTTTTCCATAGGGCGGGCATAGCGATAGTACACCTATGGAAATGTACAATTCGCCCTGCGTATTCTCGGGAATAAAGTCGTAATTCCATAGGGCCTTCCATAGGGATGCCATAGGTATGGTAGGCCTATGGAAACGTATAATTCACTCTGCGTATTCTCGGGAATATCAACGTAATTCCATAGGGCTTTCCATAGGGCCCCCATAGGGATAGTATACCTATGGAAATATACAATTCATTCTGCGTATTCTCGGTCAATAAAGACGTAATTCCATAGGGGTTTCCATAGGGTTAGCTATAGGGATAACACAGGGTGAGCATGCCGTAGGTATACTCCTGATACAGGTGGCAAAGTCGATACCTATAGTATCCATATGGAATACGTTTCCACACGTATACCGTACGTATGGAACCGAGTTCCATAGGTATAGCCAGCCTATGGAATGAGCTTTCCCAGGGGTGAGCCACCCAGTGGAAAGGTCTTCCGTAGGTATACCATCCGTATGGAAACATGTTTCCCAAGGGATACCGTACCTGTGAAAGGGTTTCTATAGGTATAACCATTCAGGTTTCATAGGGTGAGCATAGGGTGATGATTCATGATATATCCAGGCTTTCCATAGGGCTTTTACTACATATATACATATTAATATACAGAATAATTCCATCTATGAAATGAACAAGTTATTCGTCATGTAAGTCGCCCACAAAATCTACATGCCTATCTAGTATGAGCATCATCTTGTCTTTATCATATCTCCATGGTGGATCATTGAAACCGAGTTTGTGCTCGCCGAGATAATATACCAACCTATTTGCATCAGGTCGTCCAGCTGGAATTCTCTTGGTCGTGATGAACCGGTCAAAGTTCCATGGAATGGGTACAATGCACACCAAGCACTCAATCTCAAATGCTTGGATGAAAACCTCGGAAAGGTCCCATGGCAAGTCCGACCTCAACATCATATTGTTCGCCACGGTATCTTGAAATGCTGCCTTCAATGGAAACCATCTTACTTTGAGGAAAACCAATTGTTTCCTGCCAATCGGGATGCTATAAATTTTCAGAAGCTCGCCGTACCTGCAACACATACTTTCCAAAGGGTGAGCATAGGGTGGGCACAGGGTGGACATAGGGCGGCTATAGGGCGGACACAGAGTGGGAAAGCTTAACTCGTAATCATAGGGAGGGTGTAGGGTGGTCGTAGGGTGGGCACAGGGTGAGCATACGCATGATCTATGATATATGTTACGGTATAGGGATGTTGTAGGGCGAACACAGGGTAGGCATAGGGCCAATATAGGGCGAACATAGGGTGGGCATCGGATGAACGACCTGTCTTCATGGGCATTCAATCCATTTACTGGGGTATCAAAGATTGCCTTTATGTATCGTTGACAGGTGGTGAGGTGGCGGTCGGCGGATCGCGTACGAAAAGTGTCTCGTCCGACTTTCACGTGCTGACTCTTCATCACACCGTCCATGTAGACATAACAACGCTCCTTGGTACTCAAGGACGACATTCCCTCGTCAACCGGTTCAACCGCCATGTCTCCAGATCTTGGATGACGGGTCGTGGCATGATCCGCCGTTCTCTCAAACTCAATCGCTTCCATTCAGCGAGTTTGGTGTCAAAGTCGTTTTGCAGGAGCTGGGCCCATGGGCAATTCGTGCGCATATACTTCCGTATACCTTTTATGTCACCTGTGGGTGATCAATGGGTGGGCATAAGATGGTTACGAATTTCAAAGGGTGGGCATAGGGTAGGCATAGGAGGGTGAGCACAGGGATGGAATATTTCTTTTCAGCTCCAAGGGTGGGCATAGGGCGGGCATATGGCGGGAAAGATTTCCATTGGGTGGGCACAGGGCGGACATCTACTGCAAAGGCATCTAAGGCACTGCGTACCTTCATCCAAGGTTATCGGTGTTTGCTTGCCAATCACCTCCCCTCGTCGCTTTTGTGGCCCAGTGTATGGTGCAACCTTCTCATTAGATATTGAAGCATATATGCCACGGACTAGCATCAGCTGTTTTTCTAGCATCTGACCTGCGACATACATAACACATAAACAAACGTACGATGCAGTCAGACGTTTCCATACCTATGTTCTCCCTATGGAAGAAGCTTTCCATAGGCACGGTATACGTACGGAACCGATACATAGTAAAGGCATAGGGTAAACATAGGGGGGGCATAAGGTGGGCATAGGGCGGGAAACTTTGAGATTCCCATTCCCTATGGTGATCACAGGGATAGCATAGGGCGGACGTAGGGTGAACATAGGGTGAGTCTAGGTATACATACCGTTCATGTGAAACGTGGTCACAACCGGCAGATCGTCGTTCTCCGCGGGTGTAGTTATCTTCCATGATACCAAGAGCTCGGCCATCTCTGGTATCAAATATAGCATCGGCAGGAGTTCGTCCAAGCGCCAAAACCTAAATACCTTGTACGGCTTTCCCGGAATAAGCCGTCCGTTACGTCGAGAGCTGGGGTGACACCGAAGTTTGTGGCAATGGAGGCACTGGGTAAGGTCGTCATGCCGGCCCGGAGTGAAGATCATGCATTCATTCCTGCAAACGTCGGCGGTATGGTACGGCAGGGCAAAATCCTTCCACATAGACAAAGCTTGTTTGAAGGAGGTCGGGAAACCATTTCCGTCGCTGATTGCCGATGATGTCAACGTTGCCAATCACCGTTTGCCGCATGAGATTGAAGATTTGATCAAACATGGATTGGGTAGCATTGTGCTCGGATTTCGTTTCCAGCAGATCAATGACAAGACGATGCATTGTTGAAACCTTCTCGGCATAGACGTGATCAACGACCTGTGAAATCACGAGAGGCATCCCCAACTTTACAGGAACTGCAAAATAAAAAAAAGGCATTTCCCTCCGCATGTCCACCCTATGCCCGTCCTATGCCCACCCTATGCCCACCCTATGGAAACATCCAATGCTTTCCATAGGCATGCCTACCCAGTGAACCACCTATACCCGCCCTTGGGAATGCTCAGGCCCACCCTATGGAAACATTCCATGTTTTCCCAACCTATGCCCGCCCAATGCCCGCCCTATGCCCACCCACTGGAAACGTCCAATGCTTTCCATAGGCATACTTACCCAGCGCTCTACCTACACCCGCCTCTGGGAATGCCTGTTCCCACCCTATGGAAACGTTCAACGATTTCCCAACCTATGCCCCCCTGTTGGCATACGTACGCCCACCCTTGGGAAATACAGAAAGAGGGGTACCTCTTGGTTATCCATATCCTCATCGTTGGCAGCAGGACTTAGGAGACGGGCACAATGTTCTTCGAGCTTTCTCAAATGATCCTGGAGAATTTCGTCCGCTTCTGCATTGGCATCTTCCATGTCATCATCACCTCCAAGGGAACCACCATCACCACCATTACGGTCACCCCGTCATCACTTGAAGTATCGTCTTCACTACTACTTTCCCCCATGTATACCGCTCCTTGCCATCTCTTGTATAGCTTCGTATGTCGTTGTATCGTTCGAAGAGGCTTTTCAACTTGTAGTCGGCACACGGTGCAAGGACATGGTGGCATGTCGACCCCGTGGTTGTTTAATACTGGCCCACAACACACCATCCATACCAGCACGCATGAGGCATGACTACTTGGAACCGTTGCTTCCTTTTTAACTTTTCATTTGCTAGGCATAGGGTGATCATGAGGTGGTCATAGGGTGGGCGTAGGGTGGGCATAGGCATGGAAACAATACGATGTGTTCCATAGGGCGGTCCGCCCAATGACATCCCTATGGAAGGTGTTCAATACCTTCCATACCATGAACGTAGGGTGGACATAGGGTGGACATAGGGTGGACATACGTTAGGAATGCTGTATTCTGGTTCCATAGGGATGCCCGCCCTATACAACCTATGGGAAAATAACTTGAATTTTCCATAGGGATATTGGGTTGATATTCTATGAACGGTCGAGGTGTTAACCCTGTAATAGTGGCGTCCGTAGGGCTGGAAATAATTACACAGGGATGGAAAACCCCTATGTAAAACCTATGGGAACGCATTTCCATTGGCTTTCCATAGGGCAAAAACCTTTCCATAGGGCACTTTTAAATCCCCTATCTGAAAATCGTATGGAATGGCTCTGGAAAATTTTCCACAGGCCCCAATGGAAATCGTTTCCACAGGGGGATCATAGGTTGGCTCACCCCATTTTCGGGATTCCATAGGTAATTTATAGGGATGGAATCAAAAAAATGAAAAATAGGGCAGGTTAAAACAGGATTTTTTTGGACCCTATAACAACCCTACGCTCGCCCTTGGAAAATGCCTATGGAAAATGCAGAATTACACTGTTAAGGAATGCCACAGAGATCATCCCTATGATAGTGGCGTCCATACCTGTGGAATGGCCTGGAAACAGGTTAAAAAACATCACCAATGTACCATATGGAAAATCCGGAGCCTGTGGAAAAAGTGGTGTGCCCTATGGGAAATCCAGAGCCTATCCCTATGGAAACCCCTATGGAAGACCCCCTACCGCCGCCAAAAACCCCCCAAATAAAATGAGCCTGTTCGATCACCCCCAAGAAAACAAACCATTTGTTCACTGACGAGGGGGGCAAAAAAACAAAATTGCGGCTTGTATGCGCAATTTTGGCTAGTCGAGATTTTATTTCTGGAACTTCAAAAAAAATCGGGATCTCATAGGTTCGATTGAGACTGAGAACGACGGCCACCTCTAGACCATTACGAAGGGTTGATTACCAGTTTAAATTTTATAAGTCGATTATCTCCGATGCAATGTCACTGAGAGTCTGAGACATCGCATCGTCATCATCGTCGTCATCGTCGATCGTGCTCGCATGACGGATGACGAGTCGATCCGATGTGACTTCTGAACGGCAAAGTTTTTGAGCACTTCGATTTTTCTGAACGGTCAAGTTCAAACTCACGTTATTGCACTCTTCACAGTTCGCCGTCAGCAATGTTGCAGCAGCCTCGCCAGTGAGTTGCGTGCTGTGATATTTTTAATTCTCACAGGTTGCAATATGGCACTGGTTTGCAGTGCATGTTTGGTTATGCGTGTGTATTATTTTGTGTGTGCTTCGCGCGCTCATACTTGGCATGCGTGAAACTTTGACTAGGAGTGAACGGGAAATTCCCGCGAGTCCTTTGCACTCGAAATAGTTGGTTCAAATCCATCTCACTCCACATCCCCCTTTTACTTTCCTTTGCTTCTTTCGTTGACGACTGCTATTTTCTTTCTTCTTTACTAAACGTTAGTTGGTTGGTTTCGTTTTTCAGATCCGCTGAAAACGTTCGCGTGCCGAAGTCATATTAGGTTTTCATCTCGCGTTCATATTCGCATTTATTTGAGGTTGCTCGGTTGTTAATTATGTTTTCAATAAAGGTTTATTTTGTGCGTTTCCGCTTTTTACTAAGTGTTGGCTCTTTACTTTCCTTTTCAGATTGGCTGTTTTCGAGGAGGGCGAAATGGAGGGAAATCGACCGCCTCGAGTACAACGTCAACTTCAAGCATCCCTTCAAACATTCTAGGTTGATAAGTCCTTTATGTTTTCAATAGAATATTCTTTTGTGCGTTTCCGCTTTTTTACTAAGTGTTGGCTCTTCACTTTCCATTTTAGATCGGTTGTTTTGGAGCGAAGCGAGATGGAGAAAATCGACGGCCTCGAGTACAACGTCAACGTTTAGGTTGGCATCTTGTAAATAGAAAGAGCACGAGAAGAATATTATTTTGCGTATTGTAAATAGAAAGTGCACGAGTAGAACATAATTTTGTGTATTCGTTGGTATGATAAAATTTGATAGTCCCATTCGTATTCCTTTCTGCCTAGCTAGATACATGTTAACCCCTAATCTGCGAAAGGAATTTTGGGTTTTTGAAAAGTTAGGTTTATCTACGATAACTATTGCATAACGGTCCTAACTCAACTTTTGAAAACAGTGTCGGAAAGGTCTTCGCAAGGCGAATCGCATACGCAGGTTTGAAATGCACGACAATTGATACCGGCGACGTGATTATCAACCGAAAAATGTTGATGTATGTGCACATTGTTAACAACCTAAGCCCTAATATTGACCCTAGACTTCCGGATGTAATTTTACCAAGTATCCAACATGTGGTTAGGGCTATTTAGAGTATTAGGGGGGTTGTAACACTACTGCACATGTGCCCTAGATGTAACCCAGTAGGGCCAAGTTAAAATGGAGCGCGTCTCGAAGAATATCAAGAGCATCAAGACAGCTTGGTTGCTCATAAGTGCACGATTGCATGCGGCTTGCTGAGAGCTTTTCAGAACTGTCTTCAAAAGTGAATTTGAGTTACATGTCGCAGAGAAACTCAGATTTGAGTGTTTGATGAGATAGCTCATCACGTCGCAGATTAGGGGTTAATCGTAGTAAAGATGCTCGAGTATTTTGTTTATCTCGCACAGTGGAAACATAGTGAACACACTGCATGTTGCTAATGTGCAATATGTATGCTACACAGTCAGTGCTACACGTACAGTATCCCTATACTGCCCCACTACTGCCTATGGAAAGTAAATATTAATTAAGTTCCATACGTATAGCATCCCGATATTATCCCTATATCGTGCCTATGGAAACCATATATATCTACTGGTTCCATACCTATACTATGCCTATAGTAAATAGTTTCCATACGGATAACATACGTAGGGAAAGATGTTTTCCATACCTATAATATACAGTTTTCATACGCATGGTATCCCTGGGGAAAAAGCTTTCCGTAGGTATAGTACACCTGCGGAAAATGCTCTCCATAAGTATAATAACCGTATGGAATATGAAATCCATAGGGCGGGTCACCCTACGGAAAGAGTTTCCATAGGTATACTCCTGATGCTGTTAACGGAATCATACGTATAATATCCGTATGGAATACCTTTCCGTAAGTATACAGCACGTATGGAATTGTGTTTCCATAGGTATAGCCATCCTATGGAACAATCTTTCCCAAAGGTGAGCCACCCAGTGGAAAACCTTTCCATAAGTATGTCGGCCGTATGGAAACCTATTTCCCAAGGGACGCTAAGTGTATGGGCCCGTCTTCCGTACGCATAATGTCCGTATGGAAAGATCTTTCCCAGGGGATACCATACCTGTGGAAAATGTTCCATAGGTATATCGACCGTATGGAAGATTGCTTCCCAAGGGATACTACGCCTATTGAATTCGCTTCCATAGGTACACCGTCCGTATGGAAACAAGTTTCCCAAGGGGTACCATGCCTGGGGAAAAGATTTCCATAGGTATGACCTATTAGGTTCCATAGGGCCAGCATAGGGTTATCATAGGGATGGAACAGATCCGTGTGTTTTTCCACAGGGTTTTCCATACGGCTTTGCATAGGAAGGCTATAGGGATGACATAGGTACGGAAAGCGCTTGATATTCCAGGACTTTCCATTGGGTTTCCATAGGGTTTTCCATACGATATTTTCCATACGATTCCTTCCATCCCTATGGAAAACGTTCCATAGGTATGGACGCCACAATCATCCCTATGGAATGCCTTGGAAAACCCTATGGAAAGCACAATCACCCTATGGAATGCCCTGGAAAATAATGAAAACCTTCCCAAGGGTGAGTATAGGGATGGAAACTCAAAATTTTTGTTTTCGAGATAACCTCCAGTATCCATTTTCCCTTTTCCATAGGGCTTTTCCATAGGATTTTCACCCGTTTCCATGCCTATGGAAAGCTTTCCCAAGGGTTGCAGATCTGTAGGGTGCCCTGGGAAGCACTCAGAAGATGCAGGGCTTCAAGGTCAAGACGCCTGAAGAGTTCGACAAGGCTGCTCAGGTGCCCAGAGCCGTCCCACCAAACGTCCTCAGCAGGAAGTTCCACCTGTTGGCGTCCAACCTCCTCAGCTCCATGCGAACTTGCTCACAGATTGCAGCAATCTTATTATCCCAGCGCGCCATCGACCTCCCGAAGGACATCGAGAACCTCCTGGCTCTGGAGGAGCTCATGGGCAACGAGCCGGAGAACGCAGCTGAGCAGCTCACCGAGGTCAATGAACACGAGCTTGAGGACACGCACGCTACGGTGGTGCAAGGGGTTGAAGTAGAAGCAGAAAGCGCAGAACGCCACGTGGACGAGGAGTTGCCGCTGGACGAGATGCCTGACGGCGTGGTCGACAGTGTCACCGCCCGGTGTGCAGCCGCTGCCTGTGTAAGCGATCTGGGGGTGGTCGACTTCAGTGACCATGGACATGTCCGGGCCGGCACCATCAAGACCCGTGCCTACGACTCGTTGAGAGAAAAGATGAGGCAGCACCTGACCGACGAGCAGGCGCTGCTGATGACACAGGTCCAGCCCATCTGCAAATTGCAGAATGCCACTCTGTATGAGGGCCTGGCTCTGGTGTCATCCGGTGGTGAGCTCATGCTTTATCGGGCAATCCTCATGGACACCGGCGCCAACTGTAACATCATTTCCATCGCGGTCGTAAGGCGACTGGGCCTCACGGTGTATGAGGCCAGCACCGGTGCCAAGGTCACCAGGTGTGACAACAGCCCCACGAAGTTCACACATTACTGTCACGTGGACGTCATACTGGCTGCGGGCACACCTCATATGACGCTTCACCGGCTGCACGCCTTCGTGACGTTCGAGCCCGAGAACTCATGGGACCTGCTGATGGGCACTGGGCCGCTGAAGAACTCCCTGATGATCGACATCAATGTCTATTGGGCGCACCTTACGGTGGGTTAACCCACCGTAAGAGGTTTTCGGAAACCGCATGCTGGTGCTAGCATATTGTGACAATTTGGCAAACCCATGCTTTTTTACACACCTTAGGGGTTATATTAATGCATAGACTTGCAAAAAATACGAGACATATCGTATAGGTGTGTCTTATATACGCCCTAGTACCAAGGGGTCAAGCAGAAAAATGCCCCAAATCCTTACGGTGGGTTAACCCATTTTTTTCATCTATGGGTAGATTTTAAGAACGCAGATCGCATCTGGAACATGCATATTAGAATTTTTCTATCATCTATGACACCTAGGGAACCTCTCTTAGATGGGGTTCAGTTATCATCTGATTATAGACGGAATTCTGAGGCGGTTTACACGAGGGGGTATGGCTTGAAAAATGCATTGAATATGTATTTTTCAGGGTGTTTCGTTGTTTTCGCTTGCGGTGGCAAGTTTTTTCTACCCTGTCGGCGATCTAGCGGTATATTTTCCATTTCACATGGTGGATATGAGTCTAAAGGCAATGTGTGTCACGTGTATGACCCGATATAACGCTTCAGAATGATAATAAATAGCTAAGACCTTAGGGTATGGTTAACCCACCGTAACGCCTCGTTACGGTGGGTTACCCCACCGTATCCCCAATAGACATCAAGCTTGGGAGTGGCGTGGCCGTGTCGCATGCGCCATCAATTCTGGGTATGAATGCCCAGGTGGTACTCCCGTTGGTGGACATGACGCCACCCAGGCGTCCCAATCTGCCCAGGCGATTGGACCCGGCAGTGTGCTTGACGACGGAGATCTTTGGACAAGGAGTGGCGTGCGAGTGGCTAAGGCACCCACCTCCAAGCACCAGGGAGGAGAGGGTCGCTGCTTCTGGAATGCGCCCCGAGCACATTGACGACAGCGAGGTATCGTCATTGCCGTCACCGGCGCCTTCGCCGAGAGAGCTTGGCGAACTCCCACGACCTCGTGTCAGCACGCACGCGGAGCTGCTGGAGCAGAATCGCCATTGGACGTGTCCCCTCGACGATCGCCGGATGAGTTCCCTGAAGCCACTGGCGCCTGACGTCCAGGCAGCATCGGAGCGTTTGCTTGCGCAGTTTTATGGTGACCCGATCCCTTGGAAGGGTGGACGGGCAAGATGGTTCGTGGAGGTCCGGGACCACGATGTCCCTCTCGACTACAAGTGGGGGGATCAGAGGCTGTGCCGGGACAGGCACAACATCGCGCGCCTCTGCCACATCCTCCTGCGCCCCGCCCAGGATATGCCGACTCAACCTTCCGAAGAACATGTCTGCGTGGAGTTCGCTCGATGTCGTGAGCAACAGTGGGTG